>QKWP01003245.1:3237-29842 GCA_003550325.1 Gigaspora rosea | reverse complement strand
CACAAATACTAACTAACCATAACCCTAACTCTAACGTCTACCTTATCGCCTATTCTACCAAACCCTAACCTTAACGTTACCTTTATCGCCTATTCTACCAAACCCTAACTATAACATCTACCTTGTCGCCTATTCTACCATGCCTTAACCCTAACGTCTTTACCTTATCGCCATTCTACCTAACCCTAACGCCAACACCTACACTATATACAAGCATTTACGTTTCGAAAATGCTGTTACGTGACAAACAATTCCCACCATAAGATTCGCCAGAAAAAGTTCGCAAAAGAATTAGTAACGAAATGCAAGAAACAAAAAGAAAAACTACAAGGAAAATTAGAAATACTTACAAAGAACCAGCATGAAAAAGGGACTGCATCGAAATGGATGACTCCATCACCGAAAATCAACACTAAAGTTAACACCGAAATGGACGACACCAACGACATGAAATGAATAATTACAATTATGAAAAAGACACCAAGACGAACAACACCAAAAATGAAAAAGACGCTAAAACAAACAACACTAACAATGACACCAACAGCGAAAGAAAACGACAATTTACGTTTCAAAAAAGCTATTACGTGATAAACAATTCCCACCATAAGATTCGTCGGAGAAAGTTCGCGAAAGAATTAGTGACGAAATGCAAGAAACAAAAAGAAAGGCTACAGGGAAAATTAGAAATACTTACAAAGAACAAAGTGAAAAAGGAACAGCACCAAAATGGACGACTCCAACACCGAAAACCAACACTAAAGTTAACCGAAATGGACACCAAGATGAACGACACCAATGATGAAAAAAACGCCAAAACAAACGACACTAACGACGACACCAACGGCGAAAGAAAACGACACCAGCGACGACACCAACGACGATACCAGTAACAATACTAACAACAAGAATAGCGGCACTAAAAAAAACTAAAAAAAAACTAATTAGTAGTGAGAAAAAAAAACAAAACATCATGTGTGTTGTACAAATAAAAAAATACTTATATTTATATACGCTAATCGTGTAACCGGTGATGATCGCTGGCGGCAATATGTAGTAATTTTGATTTATATATACAAAAATTAATTTTTAATTAAAGTTAAAATTAAAGCTAGAATTAAAAATTAGCTATTAAAATAAAGCTTTAATATACCAAAATTTTGCAAGAAATTTTTTTTGTTAGAGCTTAAAAAGTAGTTTTATAGACAAAATTTCAAGATATAAGAGTAAGTCAGTAAAAAGGGACAAATTAATCTAATAAATTTGTCCCTTTTCTACTGACTCACCCCTATATAATAAATTTTAAAATTTAATTAATTAATTGCCAAAATGCAATATATAAGCATATTGCAAAGATGTAATGCTTAATTAATTCTTTAAAATTTAATAAATTAAAAAATAAAATTTTTAAACTTTTTATTTAAATTTTATAAATTTATAAAAAAGAAAAATATTAGATTTATAATGTTATATTATTATAATACTCTTTATATTTTAAATTAAAGTTAAATTAATATTAAATTATAGCTATAAGTTTTTATATAAAATAAAAAAAAAGTAAAATTTAAACTTTTTAGATTAAAGCTTTTAATTAGCTATTATCAACTCTAATTTTTTTGTATAAAAAAAACTAAACCTTATAAAAGTAATATTTGTATAGTATGTTTTAAAAAACTAAAATTTTAGAACTATTTAGCTATATATAAAATATATACAAAAATATAGAATAAAATAAAAATAAAATAGCAAAAAAAAACTTTTTAAACCAATATAAAAAAAAATAAAAATAAAAGAATAAAAGAATATATATATATATATAATATAAATAACTCTTATTAATATTAATCTAAACTACAAACCAAATTTTTATATGTTTTTATATATTAAAATTTCTTTATTCCTTAATTTGTAGACCAATGCAAGCAAATTTGTCTGTATTTTTGCACTTTTTTAGTTTTGATTTACTTTTTTAAAATGCTAAAATAATTTTTTACAATTATATCTAAAAATAAGAATTACATTTTTGCAATATAAGAAGAAAAATTAAGGTTATATATAAGTTAAGGGTAGAGTGTACATTGATCATTTTATATATAAAATAGATAGTTAATTTTTTTGTATAACAGATTATTCAGTAAACACAACTCTGATAGGGTAATTACCTGTTTTAAAAATATTTTTATTATTTGTTTTTTGTATAACTCTAGCAATTTGAAGACCATGGCAAATTTAACTATATTAAAGGTATATTTTTTTAAAATAATACAACTGCTAAAGATTTTACTACTATAAATAGAAGGTTTAATCTGTATATTGCCAAATTTTGGTAAAAATTGATAGTGGTTTTAAAAAACTTTTATTAGTGGCGTATTTCAAATTTTGCATAAAATTCCAATGTACTACCAAAATCATATGATAAATGATCTATATACACTCTACTCTTAAAAATAGATAATTTTAAAAAAAAAATTTTTAAAAAAATTTTATTACAATTTTTTTGCAATCTTATTTAGTTTTAGTTTTAGAACTATAGTTTTTAAAACAATATTATAGTATATTTAAAGGACAACAACTTTTATTATTACAATTTTAGTGATTTACTTGTAAAAATTAAAACTTGTATTAAAAGTAAAAATTTTTCTATAAACAGGAACATATAAAATTTGATAAAATTTAAAAAAAATTTTATAGTAAAAGTTCTAAAATAAAAAACTTTAAATTTTATTACACCAAAATTTTTTAATAATTTTAAAAATTTTTAAAATAAGTTAATAAAATAAAACTAATATTATATTTTTTACTTAAAAAGTACATAACTAAAATTAATATTTAAAATTTTATTACAAAAATTTAAAATTTTAAAATTAGCACAAGCAAATTTGCCTGTATTACAATTTACAATATAAATATCAACTTTGATATATTTTTTTTGTTTTTAAAGTGATCCCTTGGGCCTAAGTAAATTTATTAAAGTTTAATTTTAGTTACAGTAAGGTATATCAAGCCATATGTATACTTTTAGTGCCTAATTTAAGTAGTTCATTTAAAAACTCTATACAATCTGCTATATCTATAATTCAACTACAGGATTATCTATTTAAACCTTTAACTGTAACCCAATTCTAAGCCAATAGAAACTTCTAATTTGGTAAGACTAAGTATATACATGTACTCTTAAAACTTACTATTAGATTTATCACCTTACTTTAGAACTTACTAATTTTAGTTTATCCTCAAAGTAAATTTGTTAGAGTAGTCTGTGTTTTACACATGTTTTATATCTATATTTTTAGTAACTTCTTTCTAATTAGTATATATTATACTACCACTCATATTTATATTTTACTTATTTTTTGTAATGCTACTATACCAAAGTTGTATTTTAAGTCATGACTTTTCTAATTAGTCTTTTATTATCTTGTATAGTTTGAGATTATATGAACTTGAGTACCTACTTTATATCTACTTTCTTTAAAATATATTACTAGTTTCTCAAACTACCAATCTAGTTGGTCTAGTAGTTGGTTTGCTCAAGCTTTAAGTACCTTATAGGCTCCCTTTTCTTGATATATACTTCCAGAGCAAATGATCTTTTTTTTTTAAATATAACTTTAGTAATTACAATATAATTTAAGTTTCTAAAAAGCAATATTTTTAAAAGAACATAATCCTTTGGCTATAATGCTAGCTGATTTAGTTGATAGAATGTTCTTTAGTAGAAAATAGCTTTTAGCAAATTGTATCGTAACTGTTGACCAGATTGGTAGATTCTATTACTAGGATCTTATAATGTTCAATTCTTTTGGTTTGATTTTCAGTCTGGGTCAGTTCTATAGCACTCTTGTGATTCTCACTATTTCTAACTTAGGTCTTGCCAAGCTGGTTTCAGATCTTCAAGTCCTTTTAATTGGTTTTATATATTTTTTAATTTTAATATAATTTCTTATTAATATTACTATTAATATAATTTAAAACTAATTTAAATAAGTTTATATTAATAAAAGTTATCTATATATTAAATATATATATATATATACTAGATACTAAAAAAAGAAACAAAATTAACAAAACAAAAGATCTTTAAAAAATCAATTTTTGTATTATAAATTTTATAATAGATTATAAGAAAATACAAATTTTAAAGAGCTATACTAAAAAATTTTATTAATACAACTACTTTTGTATTTTAAATAAAAAAAGATTCTAACTTTATTTTAAATTAATTTATATAAAAAAATTAAAAAATTGTTATTTTTATTTTTTTTCTAGCATCTAGCTTATATATATATATAAATAGCTAATACAAAAAATTTTAAATTAATTTTGTAGTCGATTCTTATTTATCAACTTGACTAAATTGATATTTAAAATTTAGCTTAGCTAGCTAAGTCAAAATAAATTAATATTTTTTTATTTTTAGAATTTATTAAAGATTTTATTAATTTGTTAGAATAATATTACTCATATTTTATTTTTCTTTAAAATTTTTTGGTTTATACTCTTAGTACTATGTATCAAGAAAAATAGTATATTGAATTTGATTAGTACTTTAATATAATCTAATATAAATTAACTAAGTTGATTTTTTAAAAAATTGGCTAACTGAATTGGCTAAATTAATAAAAATTGACTATATGAATTTAACTACAAATACTATTTTAAATAGTATTTTAAAAAAACTAAAATAGAATTTACAAAACTTTAAAAAAACTATTTAAAGTTTTTAGCAAAAAGGTTATAAAAAAATATAAAAGTTTAGATATAAAATAGTTGCTAAATAGAAAAAAACAATATTAAATAAAAAAAGAAATAAGAAGACAAAGCTAAAAAATAAAAAGATTTTTTTAAAAAAAACCAAAACAAATAATAATAAAAATATACAAATAGAAATATTTACTAAAAAAAATAGTAATAAAAAAAGCTAAATAAGCTTTAAAAAAACAAAATTAAATATTTTAAATATTATATAAAAGTAGTTTGCTATTATTACTATTGGTAAACATTATTAATATTGCTATATTTTAAAAATATACTAAGTAAATAAGATTGAATATTCTAAGTAAAAATATTTAAAATCTCTGAAAACCTTACAAAAACTAAAATTAAAACTTTATATCTAATATTTATTATATTATATAAAAAATATATTTCTAAAATTGCACTTCAACTCTAAAGATATATTAATACCAACAATATTATAAATGTATAGTATAATATCTGACTTTGAATATCTAACAATATTTGTTTTTTTAATAGAAAAAATCTAAACAGTACACTTATGCACTTTGTGTTTTTATAGCAAAATTGAGTCTGCTAATAAAAATTAGAGATATGTTAGGATATTTAGATTAAGTTAAAGTTAGATTAAAATCAATGTTTAGAGTTAAAGTAGAGTAAAATTGCAAGAGGAACATTTTTGCTTAGGGATTACCTTAGTAAAATTTTGAAATATTAGCAATTTTTAACAATTTTTTTAATAAGGAGCACAAAGTGTATAGAGCACTGTTTAGTTCTGTTCTATCAAGTAAATAGAATGAATAAAAATACTTTTAACTTTTAAAAATTTTATAAAAACTAAAATCAAAATTTTATTAAATTTAGATTATATTATATAAAACATTTTCTTTATTTTAAAACTAATATTCTAATTTTAAAAATTTAAACTAGTAAATATTAAATTAATTTTTAAAAAATTTTATATTTCAGTACATATATATTGTAACACATCTATAAGATCTAATATAATATAAAATCAAAACAATAAATTAATTTATTAGTTTAGTATTAAAGTAAGATTAGGCTAAAGTTAGAATAGTGTGTTTTGGCAAAAGGTTCTAACTCAAAATTTTGAGAGAATTTTTTTTTGCTAAAATATAAAAGGTAGTTTTATAAGCAAAATTTTAAGCTACAAGTGATTTTTTAAAAACATTACTATTTTTTCAATTTCACATTACACCTAATCTTATAATCTAATTGGTTGATCAAATAGGTACATTATAGTATAGGTGTAATACTTTTTAAAAAAATTTATTTAAATAGCAATTATATAAATTTTAATGGTAAATATTAATTTTCAAACTACTAAACTTTTTATACAAAAGATTTTTAAAAACTAATCAGTAATTTTATAGAGCTTATATAGCTTTACAAACTTATTAGCAGTTTTTTAAAACTTTTTGTATAAAAAGTTTTAACAATTTAAAAAATTAAAACAAGTTATATAATTGTAAGTATAAATATTTATATATAGTATTGCTACTATAAATTGATTACAATTTACTAACAATAATCAATTTATTGGCAAGTTTATTTTACTAATAGTTATTTTTACTAATAGTTTATTTTATCAATAAGTATTTTTTATAAATTAAATTAATTTTAACTTATTCTAATTTTATTCTAATATTAAAAACTAAAATTGCTTTGTTAATAAAATAAGTTAGTATTACTTTTATATTTTTTGCATTCAAACATGATAAACAATAAATTTTCAACAAATTTTTAACTAGTTTAAACTTTATTTTTAACACTCAAAGCTTTTAAAACAAATAATTAATATCTTGATTTATATTTAATCTGATTGAGATGCTTAAGAACACTCTGAATTAGCTTTTTTTTTATTTATTACAACATGGTGGGCATATCTAAATTTGGTAATGATTGTTATAATTGAATAAAAAATTTTTCTAACTTTTTATATATGTTAAAGTATTTTTTAACTTTATGATCTTTCAAAACCTACCAACTAAATACATTAAAAAACAAAGTAGCAAAAAAAGCTTTCAAAGGCCTATATTTTATTAAAATAACCAAATATCAGAATATTCAAGAAGTTATTTTAGAACCAATTTTTATAATGATTGAAAATATCTTATAATCCAGTAAGTAAAATTTAATAATTTTTACATTATTAGATTCATCTTATTGAAATAAATCAAATAATATAAAATTCATCAAATTCTGACTACTAGATCTTGAGATATTCTTGATCCAGTAACTAAAAATCTTTTGAATTATTCGATTTACCAAAAAGAGTTGGGCCCATTTCTGTCCAACTAGATCTATTATTGGTGCGTTACATACCAAATGATTTAATATTATAGTGTATTATATGATTAGCCTATTAAGTAAGATTTTTAAAATTTTGTCAATTAATTTTTAAAAAATTTATTATAATAAAAAACTAAGTGTTTTCAAAAAGGTATAATTCCCTTTTTAGTAAAGAAATTCTATTCTATAACTTGCAAATGATATAAAAATAATATAGTTTTAAAACTATATTGCTATATTTAATATTAATATATAAACTTTTAGTAGGTTACTATAATCTAATCATTTAAATAATATTTAAAAAAATGTATAACTCTCTTTATTTGATTCTGTAACTTACAAATGATATAAAAATTGCATGGCTTTAAAACTATGTTGCCATATTTAATATTATTAATATATAAATTTTAGTAGGTCTCTATTACTTAAACGTTAAATAACTATTAAATTTATAAATTTAGCTAAATTAATAAAATGAATTGAAAAATATCTCAACATAGTTTTAAAATTACACTATTTTTATATTATTTGCAAGTTACAAAATCGAATTTGCTTTATTAGAAAAAGGAGTTATACCATTTTAAAAATACAATAATAAAATTTTTTAATAAGTTTGATCAACAAAATTTAAAAATCTTATTTAGTAGGCCAATTATATGGTGCTGCACTATGATAATAAATCATTTCATACAGCATAATATAATTGACGCACTATGAATTTTTGTATATTATAAACTTTAAAACTTTATAACTCTTTTTTTACTTGAGCAAATCTACCACTATATTGAATTATGCAAAAATTAACGTGGTTTTAAAACTATGCTACCAAATTTTCAATTTACTTATAAAGTTTATTGATTTTCAAAGTGAAAATTGGTAAATTTTATAAGTAAATTGAAAATTTGGCAACATAGTTTAAAGCTACGTTAATTTTATGCATAACTCATAAGTTACAGTATGGTGAAATTTATCTAATTATTTTGTAACATTGGGATTAGGGATACCGCAGATCTGCAATAGCATAATATGTGCATAATTCAGATTTTACTGCAAAAGCATATGTGACAGCTATATCAAGATGAATTTCACATAATTAATAAAGTATAATCTGCACATAAAATGGCCGAAATTAAAGATCGAGTAATATCGGGTTTATTAATTTCCTCACCAGTTCCTATTGGACGCTGCATTTGATTGTATGAAACATAAATTTCATAAATTATCAGATTTGAAATTTCAAATAACGGTAGAATGTTAAGTAATAAAACATATCGTTAAAGTAGTATAAAAATTTAGTAAGAAACATATATTAGGACACAGTTAATTTTTCGTTTTTGCATAACATGATGTCCAAAATTTCAGTTGGCTGGTCAGATTTTTTTTTTAATCTACTGTAAATTAATACTGTAATATGCTAATGTTCACACCCAGAAAATTTAGATTTCTTTTTCGGTTCTATTGGGTATTTCCAGAAAATTAAGGTCATCATCGGGTGACACCGGAGAAAAAATTAAATGATATAAATAATAGATAATGTAATCGTTATACAATATATCTTTTAAACCTTATTATATTTAATTTAATATAATTATTTTAACGGCACTTTTAAGGGTTGATGAAGCTCTTTATAGTTAATTATTCTACTTTAAGGTTAGAATTTAATGATTGGATTACTATTTATAATAGGTAAAAAAAATTATTAAATTGTTTTTTTGTAGTATACAAATATAAATATTTATAGCACGATTTTTTTTAAATAAAAAGGAATTCAGAACCTTCTATAATTAATTGCGTTTAATGACTAGTTTTATTTATATCTAAAATAAATTGTATTATTATAAAAAATACAATTTTTTTTTAACTACATGAACTCTAGGCTATTCACGAAGTTTCTTCAAATTTTTAGCTACAAAATTTTTTATTTCGCCATTCACATCAACTCTAACCATCCTGTTATTATTACACACACTAACAACTTTTCCAGTAATACTACAGGTCTGTTCCAACTTACGCTTTCGCGTTTTTTGGTTATTATCAAAATCAGGGCAACCGCAACTTTATCTCCTGGTTTGAATGTTACTTTCCTTCTGTGAACACTTCCGCGAATTACTAGCTTATTTCGATAAGCTTCATCATTTTGCGCAACTTCATCATGCACGTGTTTTACTTGCATTGCATGAAATTCATACAAGGCTTTATTATCTTGAGATGCAGCATTCTCCGGTGGAATGGTCCCCGGTGGAATGGTCTCCGGTGGAATGTGCTCCGGTGGAATGGTCCCTGGTGAAATGTGCTCCGGTGGAATGGTCCCTGGTGGAATGTGCTCCAGTGGAATGGTCCCCAGCGTATTGTCCTCTGGTGTATTGTTCTCTGGCGTATTCAATGTATTGTAAACAGCACGCATTTTGAAACCAAAAAACGCCTCATATAGCGATTTTTTGTGGGCTTCATGTGCCGCCTTATTATAGGCGATTACGAATTGTGGAAGAATATCAATCCAACGATAACCCTGAGATCCAGAAACCTCATCCCACATCATTTTTGTTAGATGCCAACCGAGTGTTTGATTAAACCTCTCGATCTTTCCTTGACTTTGAGGGTGTCTTGCACAGCCGTGAACAAGCTTTATTTCAAATGTATTACAGGTTTTTTTTAAAACGCTATAAACCCAATTTTTTTAAAGTTGAAAACGTTTTTTAAAGTTGAAAACATTTTGCTTAAATGCTATGGATACCGAGAGATAATTTATAGTTTACCTGGTTATGAACTCGGATTCGTTATCTGCTTGTAGTTTAGTGGGAGGACCAAAGTTCTTAAAAATATTCACCAATTCTCCATGAATCATATTTCCTTCCTTGTCTTTAAGGGGAATTGCCCAAACGTAATGCAAAAATACATCAATTAAAGTTAGAACATAGCTATACCCATCATTATACTCAGCGTATGATAGTAGGTCAACTAAATCGACCTAAAGGTGTTCTAACGGGCCACTGGACACAACAGGCACTAAATCAGACTTCTCCTTTATGCTTTCATTTCGGATGCAGGTTGGGCACTTGTTCACATACTTTTCAACTCTCTTTTTAATAGGCGGAGAATTATCATTNGTCTTTAAGGGGAATTGCCCAAACGTAATGCAAAAATACATCAATTAAAGTTAGAACATAGCTATACCCATCATTATACTCAGCGTATGATAGTAGGTCAACTAAATCGACCTAAAGGTGTTCTAACGGGCCACTGGACACAACAGGCACTAAATCAGACTTCTCCTTTATGCTTTCATTTCGGATGCAGGTTGGGCACTTGTTCACATACTTTTCGACTTCATCTTGGGTAATTCCAATGTATCGTTCATAAATCATTGTATACGTTTTATGATACTCGAAGTGGGCAGAGTCAACATGGAACTTCTCGAGTAGAGTTTTTCTCAACTCAAAATCATAGATCGGGACAACTCTCTTTTTAATAGACAGAGAATTATTATTCGACGGTTGTTTAAAAAAAAGATAGCCCATTTGTTGGTCATACACGAAATTCTTGCATCTTCTTTGGAAATTTGATTTTTTCAAAGTACTATTATATTTCTCTGCAATAGTTCTGTGTGAAGATAGTTAACCAGGACATTAAAGTCTTCGGGTATATCTGGTATTTTTGGAAGTCTAACCATTTCAGAATACAGAAATAATATAAATGTAGAGTTTAAAAATCGATAAGGGAGCCTACTTTTATCACCTGATTTTCTGGGGGGGTCAAAAGTTTTGGAAATTATATATAAGACCTGATAATTTTCATATCTAGGGGGGTAAGAGCTACCAATAAACTGAAATCAGGTGATAAAAGTAGGCGCCCTAAGCAGTATAAAAAAAAAAAATCAAGAATCAACGAATTTTTATACCTACATTGTTTGTCGCGTACAAATCTGAACCGGGCGCGTAAGAATCTGGACCGGAGCGTGCGAATCTGGGCTAGCGCATATGCATCCAGACCGGAGCACCGGGTATATATAAATGACGTTTTTTTTCGATTTTTGAATTTTCATAGATTTTACTTTTTTTTTGAATTTTTGAATTTGCTTTTTTCTTTTTTCCTTTGATTTTTTATTAATTCTGCTTTTTTTTCTTGATTTAGTTTCAACTCCAAGTATAAGGCACTACAATCCAGAAAGAAGAGAAGCACACTACAACTCAAGAAGAGAAGCATGCTACGACTCAAGAAGAAGAGAGGTGCAAAAGTATACCACTGGTGAGACGAGTAAAAATATATAATGCAAAATTGATAATCGACGCAACTTTAACAAATCGACGCGACTTTAACAAATCGACGCAATTTTAACAATCGACGCGACTTTAACAAATAGATAAATACTAAAGTGACGATTTCCATTGGTTGAGAAGCTACGGATAGTGATGGCTCTGACGAAAAAAGACTATATATAACAATTTTGAAGGTTAAAGATGTATACTAACAACTAGCACAACGTTAAAATACTTACTGGCGACGACGACATTGATTAACAAAGACTTGCCACTGTTGGTAACGATTTCGACAAGTGAGTATCAAAACCTTTCTCTAAAATAATCATGCAAGTAAGAACTAAATGCAATTTGAACTAATAAAATAAGTATACTTACTGATGGTAATGACATTACTAGGTAGAGATATAACGAATACATTATATAACGAAAAGAAATCTAAAAATCAAAAAGAAATTTAAAGATAAGTATTATAGAAATTAGTATTTTGTGAAAAATATTGTGAAAACTAATTTCCCTTACATTCTGATACCAATCTAGCTCCTTCTTACTAATATTATCTTGACGCATTTGTTAAGACCAAGATCTAAAGAGTGGAATGAAATTAAATAAACCGGTAAAATCAATAATTTAGTCATTAAAGAAGCAAAGATCTCAGACTTTGGACTATTAAAAATCAACCGTTAATGAAAAACTAGTGTATATCGAATCTCAATGTCTTGTTAAGCAAGAATATAAACGTGATAAGAAATTAGCTTTGGCGGAAAAAATTTCATTGGCAAAAGAAATTGGTATTTCTGCATCACAACTAAAGGCAACGTTCGATGATCATAACGACATTGCTTCTAACAAAAAGAAGGATCCTTTTGGCAAGAAATTCTTCCATAATTTTCCAATTACAATAAACGATCAATTTCATGTAGCCTTGATGTCTCCCGTATTACATTATACTATGGTATGATCGATATGATTTATGACATATCTCTATTTACCTACACTTAAGTTATATGATTCATGCGTTGTTTTTTGTAGGATAGAATTGATATAAATGTGGAGTCTGAGGTCAGAGATATGCAAGAGCAAGTTATTTCTGGACTATTTGAAGAATTTCAAGCGTAAAGCCACCATTAAAGCCTTTGAATCAAAAGTTTCATACTTACCAAGAAGAACCTATTGAAGGTATACTAACTCAATATACAGTTATCCAGAAATTAATTTAATTCTCAATTAGTGCTTCGGAAAGCGGAAACCCAGGGTTAAATTCAGTGTGCAAAGGCAAGAATCACGACAGTACAACAACGATCTCAACAAAGAAGCACACAATCGAACGCCTGGCAGCATTCAGAAAAAATAGTAATAGAAATTGTAAGTAACGATCTTATCTATTATATAGACGATGATTTAACTTCTAATTTCGTATTACTAATCAAACCTTTGTATGTTTGTTACCAAGAATATAAACGTGATAAGAAATTAGCTTTGGTGTAATTCTCGAAGAAATTTCAAGCGTAAAGCCACCATTTAAAGCTTTCGAATCAAAGATAGAGATCTGGTTTCATACTTACCAAGAAGAACCTATTGAAGGTATACTAACTCAATATACAGTATTAAACTTTGCAAAAAAGGTTGAAACAAATAACTAGTTAATTACCAAGAAATTAATTCTCAATTAGTGCTTCGGAAAGCGGAAAACCAGGGTTAAATTCAGTGTGCAAAGGCAAGAACTACAACAGTACAATGACGATTTCAACAAAGAAGCACACAAAACGAACGCATGGTAGCATTCAGAAAAAATAGTAATAGAAATTGTAAGTAACGACGATCTTATCTATTAGACTATGATTTAACTTCTGATTTGTATTACTAATCAAACCTTATCTGTTATGTTTATGTATGTTCGTTACATGGAATTTTCTATGCATGTCACAGGAAATCCCGTGACATGTCAAAGGCGGAAAACCAGGGTTAAACCAGCCGAGCCATTTGGTGCCGGCAGTTAAGGAATTTAATGCCTTAAAGCAAGCAGGAAAAAGCTCTTTTTTGTTCTCAATCACATTGGTAGCCCAGCCGAAGCCGAAATAGTCCTCGATTATTTAAAAGATACCGGAACCTCCAGAACTACCAGAATCTCCACCGCTTTGAGTGGAACCAGGACCTCCGGAACCTCCAGCACCTCCACCGTTTCCAGTACCTCTGAAACCTCCAGAACCACCAGAATCTCCACCGCTTTGAGTGGAACCAGGACCTCCAGCACCTCTAGCACCTCCACCGCTTCCAGTACCTCCGGTGTAGAGGTTATTATCCTGTTTTTTTAATTTTAATTAGGTTAGGATTAAAGTTAGTTAGCACGTGATAGCTATTTTAAATTTAATTTACTTATTTTTTTTATAGGTTAAGAGCCTATATATACCCCAGGTATTCTTACTTGTCCATTACTTTACCAGAAAGAGTTTCTTTTCGCTCTATTCAAAATGAAGGCAAATCTATCACTGAAATTACCTATAAAACTTTACGGAATCAAACCAGGAAATTAAGCAAGAACAATGACAGTACAACGACGATTTCAACAAAGAAGCAAATCGAATGCATGGGAAAATATAGTAATAGAAATTGTAAATAACGATCTTATCTACTATATAGACCTATGATTTAACTTCTAATTTCGTATTACTAATCAAATCTTATGTACGACATGTCAAAAGCGGAAAACCAGGGTTAAATAGACAAGATCCACGACAGTACAACGACGATTTCAACAAAGAAGCACAGAAGCACACAAATCGAACGCATGGCAGAATCGTATTGAATTGTAAGTAATGATCTTATATTATATATAGACTATGCTTTAACTTAATTTCATATTACTAATCAAACCTTATCTGTTATTATGTACGTTCGTTATATAGAATTTTCTATGCATGTCACGAGAAAACCCTTGACATGTCATGTGAAAACCCGTGACATGTCACGGGAAATCCCGTGACATATCACGGGAAATCCTGTGACATATCACAGGAAATCCCGTGACATGTCACAGGAAATCTCATAACATGTTACACAAAAAAAGGCCCATTTCATTATGATCTTATTTCATTATGATCTGCCACAATAACTGTAATAAAAAAGCATCAGAACAGAAAAAGTACTGAAATGTACAACACTAATAGCCAAAAATACTTACCTGTGTCAAAGGTATATAAAAAAATGCCAAAACGGACGACCCAATGGCGAAAAAAAATGGGTAGCACAAACAATAAAAGAAATACTAAAATGAACTACACCAACAGTGAGAACTATGAAGAAAAGTATCTAAAATATGACAAACTAAGAAAAAACTACATACTTGCCTGAACTAAAATTTGAGAATGTTAGATATGTCAGATATATCATATGCGCCAGATAAGTTATAGATCGTAATGGCAAAAGTTCGTAAAAAATTAGTACTGTGTAAAAAGTAATTAAGCACAACCATTTCAATATAAATAAAGGATAACTGACCCTTGAGTTCAACATGAATGAATAGTAATAATAGTCCTTTTTGGGCATTCTTTGGTTGTAACGTTGTTATCGTATTTTGTAAATTGTATTGCTTCCCTGTCATCACTGTGGTATCATAAAATACCTTATTCTTGGACCACATTAATCCATGCCTCAAACAAAGCCTTCTAAGTAGGGTATATAGAAAGTTTCATTGGTTTTTGTGTAGTAGCGACCCTTGTTAATCTAGTATTTGGTGTCATACCATTTTTCATTGTTACAACGTATAGCAAAGAACTGAAATATCATTAATGAAAAAACAGATCAATAATAAAGAAACACCTAACTAAACGAGACCAATAGCGAAAAGAATGCATCAAAAATGTTCCCAATGATGAAGAGAACGCACCTGAATGGACAACACCAATGATGAAGAGAGAACACCGGAATGGATGACACCAATGACGAAGAGAGAACACTGAAATAGACAACACCAATGGCGAAGAGAGAACACCGGAATGGGTGCTACCAACGATGAAAAGAGAACACTGGAATAGGTGACACTAACGATGAAGAGAGAACACCAGAATGGGTGATACCAACGACGAAAACCTACAAAGAAAGAAAGAAAACTATATTTTTTAAAAATAAATAAATATATAAATAATTAATTTTGTATAACCAGTAATTATCACCACTGGTTATTTTAAGATTTATTCTAAAAAAAAATACAAAAATATTTTATAATTTTTTATTTATTACTGTTATATCTCACTATCATCAGCAAATTTATAATAGTGTAATCTTACGTAAGGTTTTACGAACCATAATATAAGCAAAATATTACATAATATATTTCTAAATATTTCGAAATATCAAATTTTCAAAATATTATGAAAGTAATTTCGAAATATTTCGAAATATGTTATGAAATATTTCGAACCTTTTCAAAATATTTTAGAACTAGGAAACCAAGCTAAATCAGTAGATCTGTAACCTGGATCGCACATTAGACTGATTTTTCGAAATAGTTCGAAATAGTTCGATGATATTCAAATTCTGTACTACAAGATCCAATTAGATCTTTTGTTTTTTAATCATAATGATATATGGAGTGTCGTCAACTAAAAGGGCCCATTTTTACATATGTCTTATTTTGAGATAATTGAGTTTAATCATTTGTTTTGATTTTCGGACTGATCCGGGATTAATCAAATTTCACGAGTTTTATTGGTTAAAGGTAACAGGTGACTATCGGGTAATCTCGTGATGTGTTGGCCCTACGCAGCCTCGTGTAATTTTTTCTTTTACATTATCTCGATTTTTTATTATGCAACTCAACTTTCGTTTATAATTAAAAAATGTCAATCATGTCAAAATTTATATGAATTTAATAAAAACTCATTTTTCAAAAAATTGTAAAAATGGGCCCTTTTAGTTGACGACACTCCATATAACGATTAACTAATATTTAATAATTACACAGTATTTTGACTATATCACAAAAATTTCAACCTAAATCATTGAGTAAAAAAAAAAAAAGAGAGTTCAAAATTTCTTAAGCCCATTTGATCTGTAAACTACCATAGATCATAATAATATGGGGTGCAGGCAATAGCAACAGTTCTTTTTTACAATTTTTTGAAAAATGAGCTTTTATTAAATTCATATAAATTTAGACATGACTGACATTTTTTTATTATAAATGAAAGTCGATTTGCATAATAAAAAATCAAACCAACATATTACGAGATTACCCAATAGTTACCTGTTAGCTTTAACCAATCAAAATCGTGAAATTTGATTAATCTCGGATCAGTCCAAAAATCAAAACAAATAATTAAACTCAATTATCTCAAAATAAAATATATGTAAAAAAGGGCTGTTTCTATTGCCTGTGCCCCATATATTTCACAAAATATGCAAAAAAACTTTAAAAAAAAGCCATTTTGAACAATTTTTACTCTTTTACCCTTTCTCCCTTTCTTTTTCTTTTTTTTTTCTTTTTCTTTTTTTTTTTCTTTCATTTTTTTTTAATATTTCAAATACTTTCGAAATATTTTAGGACGATCTGTAACCTGGATCATATCAAGGTCGTGTTTAACTAATCTTTTCAAAATATTTCGATGATTTTTAATGATTGTACTACAAGATCAGATTAGATCTTTGTTTATTTTTTTTTTGTTTATAATATAGATCTTCTATTAATTTTATATTGTTTTTTGTTTTCCTTTTGTTTTTTTTTAGTTTTGTTTCATTTTTTTTAGTTTTGTTTCATTTTTTTAATTTTGTTTCATTTTTTTTAGTTTTGTTTTGTTTTTTTTTATTTATATATTTTTTTATTTTTTAATTTTTTTTATTTTATTTTTACACTTTACCACTAGCACTTTGCAAAAAATCCAATGACTTTTGGCACTTTGCGCAAGCCAATTCAGCCTTTCAAAATTTTGCAAAAATATACAACTACTTTCTCCAGCAATTTCAAATTTCAAGAATGCAAGTTTTTGCAAGGTTTTGTTTTATTTATTTTTTCGTTTTATGTTTTTTGTTTTTGTTTTTTTTATTTTATTAATTTATTTTATTCTGGCACTTTGCAAAAACCTTCGACGATTTCTAATTGCAAAAACATGAACTCGAAATAGAGATTGGGGGTTTGTTTATTTTTTTATTTAGTTTGCTTACATTTTTGTTTTTTGTTTTTTCTTTTTTTTGTACTTATTTTTTTAATTTTATTTTATTTTATTTATCCTTTATTTCTTTCAGAACTTTGCAAGAAGATGACTTGACTTTCCAGCACTTTACAAAAACACCAATTCTAACATCTCTGGCACTTTGCAAGAAGTTATGAATATGAACGAATATAATCGAATATAAGCGAATATAAGTGAAATATAATAGTTTATTTTTTTTTATTTTTGTTTTTTTTGTTATTTTTCAGTTTGTTTTTTGTTTTTTGTTTGTTTTTTTTTATTTATTTATTTTATTTTATTTATTCCTTACTTCTTTCAGAACTTTACAAGAAAATGCCCTGACTTTTCCAGTACTTTACAAGAACACTAATTCTAACTTTTCCGGCACTTTGCAAAAAGTAGCAAATATAAGCAAATATAAGCAAATATAAGTGAATATAAGCGAATAAGCGAATATGAGCGAATATAAGGAATATAATAGTTTATTTTTTTATAGCTAACTGTGGGGTGAGCGAAAATAAGTGTTTAGGGCTAGTTTTTAGTATATAGTAATAGAATTAAATGCAACAAAGTGCAAAAGTAGTTTAAAATATTTGTAATAATGTAAAAATAATACATAAGGGGGCTTCCAAAAATTACGTAATATTTTGTTACTAATAAATTTTATCCCATCCACCCACATCTGATACTCTATTAGCCAATCAAATTTTATATTTTTTAAAATTTATTCATATGTTTTAATTTATGAAATTGATAATAACTATTGCTCTACTGAACAAGTTAGATGATTTAACTACCAAAATGTTCGTCACGCTAAGACGATTCTAACAAGCCCAAAATCGATAAAATATAATCACAGGGTCCCATGATCATTCAACTTTTGTGTAATTTTAATAGTGATTTTTTAGAATCACTAAGTAAATTTCTTTAATATTGAATAACTTTTGATCCACTGGCCCATTTTTGATAATTTAACTACCAAAATGTTCGTCTCAGTGTGACAATTCTAACAAGCCCAAAATCGCTAAATTCTATCACAGGATCCAAAGATCAATAAAGATTTGTATTGTTAGACAAGCAATAAAATCTTTATCGATCTTGGAATCCTGTAAATGGAATTTAGTGATTTTGGGCTTGTTAGAATCGTCTCACTGAGACGAACATTTTGGTCATTAAATCATCTAAAACGGGCCAGTGGATCAAAAGTTATTCAATATTAAAGAAATTTACTTAGTGATTCTAAAAAATCACTATTAAAATTGCACAAAAATTGAAAGATCTTGGGACCCTGTGATTAGATTTTAACAATTTTGGGCTTGTTAGAATCGTCTCAGCGTGACGAACATTTTGGTAGTTAAATCATCTAAATTGATCTAGTAGATCAATAGTTATTAATAATTTTATAATTTTATACTTTTGGCCAGAATTATAAAAATTTGACCAGAATTATAATTATAACCTGATATTTTCGGAACCCCCCACCCACCAAAAAATCACGTAATTTCTGGAAGCCCCCTAACATATAATAAAGTATATAATATTAATTAAAAATGTATATTTAATAGGATTTTGATAAATTTAGCAGGTTGCGATATCGCAGGTTAATATTTAAAAAAAATTAAAATAATTGTTAGTTAGGGTTAGGGCCCGAGCTAGTATTAATATTAGGTTAGAGGGTGCATATATATATGCAAAATTAAGCGCTAAAAACTTTTAATTAGAAGCACAAGACTAGTTTACTTAATGAAATTTCAAGTTATTTAAAATTTTTGATTTTTTTTGTAATTTTTCCTAATTTTTCGTTCGTTTTGCTACACAATATCCTGTGATCTAATTGGCCAATCATATTAACCTGCGATATAGCAACCTGCGATATTTAACAACCTCCATTTAATAAATGTAAAATATAATATATAATAATAATAAGAATAATTATATTCATAACACCGTGTTATATAACACCATATCATGTGGTATAAATGCATTATAATGTTATACAAAACTAGTTACACAAAATTAACCATACAAAATTTGTACACAAATATGTTACACAAATATGTTATACAAAACAGGTTAGATGATACAGGCTGATATACAGAATCATATTAATGAACAATATGCAAATTGGCATTCACTTAATTGCGCAAGTAATACAAACTACTGAAGAAAAAATAGGCAGTTGGAAAGTGCAAATTTTAACTATTCCGGATCTGTTCACAAAGAATCCGAATACGTGTAAAAGAACAAAGGCAAAAATATGCAATAACCATCATTCTAACCCTATAGTCTCTAATGTTAAGGTTCTAATAGGACCCCAAAGGATACATATAATACTGAGATCTGGCTTTGTATAGACTTATATATAATTTTTCCATATGTCATATGTTTAAATTTGTATAACCAACTGGTAATTTTTTGAAAAGTTAGATGTTTATTTGTATAACAAAGACGATCTTTATAACAAGTACAATCTTTTTTTGTATAACGATACTATATATACATCGGGAAAATTTTTAAGTAGATATAAATCGATATATACCGTATGTTGCAGCTACCTTTTTTTGCCGATTTTTAACAAAAAAACCTGTGGGTAGCTTATTTACTATTTTAAGTAATTTAAAGCACAATAAAGGGGTAGCTTATTTTTGAATACAAAACTTTAATAAGTAAAATAAATAAATAAATATGCTGTAGACAATAAATAAATATGCTGTAGACGATAAATAAATATGCTGTAGACGATAAATAAATATGTTATAAACAATAAATAAATATGCAGAAAAAAATCGGTAGTAATTTATAAAGTGATTTTTGGTCAATCGATTATAGTCGCTACATAGTAAAGTCTAAATTTTATTAATCAAATCGATTAAAGTCGCATAAGTAACATTGTTCAGCAGATCAAAATACGCGTGTCCTAAAAATTTCATACAAATCGGAGAACTTTTTATTATTTGACTTTTAATTTTTACGTTCAACGGATTTTTTTTTATAAAAAAAAAACCGTTTGAACGTAAAAATTAAAAGTCAAATAATAAAAAGTTCTCCGATTTGTATGAAATTTTCAGGGTACACGTATTTTGATCTGCTGAACAATGTTACTTATGCGACTTTAATCGATTTGCTTAGTAAAATTTAGACTTTACTATGTAGCAATGTTCATCGATCGTATGGGTAGCTTATTTTCGGAACTAAAAATTTTGTTGTTGAATTTGAACACGGTTAACTACCGCTCTTCTTTTTCTAGATAGGTTTCTGATTTTCTCTTCGTCACTTTTTTTTGTGTAATTATGTTTTTGGCTTGGTGGTTAACATGATCATACTGGTACTCAGATCTGAAATTGTATAATTTATAGTAAATTTGAACTTATATGATAATTTTGTATAAAGCTTTTAATAAAATTAAGTGTATAAAGTTATATTAAAATTTTGAGTCTGGATCTGAGTTATATATGTATCCTTCGGGGTCCTGCCCTAATCCTAAATTTTTATCTCTATGAAAATAATGCAGGCCGGCTACCGCTGGCCTAGAGATTTTCCTAATACACCAGCCAGGGTGGCATAATTTTGGCTGACCCTAACATATCAATATACATATACCAAATGAACATGGTCTAAAAATATTACGCATTAAACATAAGATTCCTTTATTAAAATCTCATTAACGTCGTTTTAATACTAAATATACTTGTTGAAAAAAGTTGAATGATTATAACCAATTGATCGACTTCATATAAGAGATGCTTTTTTTTTTAAAAAAAGCTATCTAACTTATAGATGCAAAAAAACGTCATTCGTATTTACCCAGCTCTTTAATACTTACTCAGCTACCATTATGAGTGCAAAACTATCTGAAATTCGATTAAAACAAGACAAACAACCAAGAAGGTATAAGAAGAACAACCAGAGAAAACGAGACGAACAACCAAGCAACTTGAGACAACCACACAAGTAAGAAGATTTCTGGCATTTTTGTAAACAGAAAGTGCTATCAAGATTTAGTTAACCTAAAATTTTTGAATCAAAGAAACTAACATTTGTTCAAAAAAATTCACCATACCTTTGTAAAGCGAATGAGCCACCAAAATACTTGAAAGAGCCACTCAATACCTTCATAAAGCGAGAAGACACCTGGCATGAATCAAAAAATGTTTAATTAAAGTAGGTAATCCACTGCACATTTGTAAAGCAAAAAGAAGCACTAAACACCTTGCAAGAACAATGTACTGTATATGTCCGAAAATAAGCTACTACCTAAAATAAGCTACCCCCTGATTTTTTTTAAAAATCTTAAAAAAATCATTAGCAGTTGCTACATATAAAACTTTTTTTCTACTAAGTAAACTTCAAAAAGTCGATTAAGTAAAGTTGTTCAGCGCATCAAAATACATCTACAATAAAAATTTGGTTTCATTTAGATAACTTTTTATTAGTACGTTTTTCAATTTTTTCTAAAAATGCTATATTTCGAAAATAAGCTACTTTACGATTTTTCGTGTAATTTTTGGCCAAAAAAGGTAGCTTAATTTCGGACACATACGGTAACGCTTTGTAAAGCAGAAGAAACCTGGCACTTTTGTAAAAGCATGAATTAACCATCCAATTTCTGAAACTTTATAAATTGAAAAAACTACGTTTGATTAAAACAAGAAAGCTGTCATACCCTTATAAAGTAGATGAGCTACAAAACGCTTTGTAAATAAGAAAGAGCCTTGTAAACTTTTGTAAATCAAAAAGACACCTGGCATTTTTTAAAAGCAAAAGTGCTGTTAAAGGAATTCAACATGAAAAAAAGCATATTGAGTAAAATAAGAAAAGCCACTGCACCTTTTGTAAAATAAGAAATGCTTTATAAATAGAGAGCACTACCTGACACCTTCGTAATGGCCAAAACTACCCAACATCTTCGTAAATGGAGAAAACGCCCAATGCCTTTCATAAAGCAAAAAAAAATTCTGGCTATTTTTAGCTATATTTATTTGATGATCAAATCATGTGACACAAAACAGTCGATCATATGCTATGGTGTGCCATGTAACATGGTGTTATAAGTATAATATTTCTAATACAGTCATCCTACCATATAATCACACAGTTGGGCACATACTACTCGGGTGATTATAAAGAAGTGTGACTCTACAGAGGTTACCTCTATATAATCACAACTTATATTAAAAATAATAAATGTGATTTAATAGAGATAAAAATAAAAAATGGTTTTTATTTATTAGTAAAAGCTATGGGCACATGACTTATGGGCAAAACCTGATCTGAATTAAGATTAAAGTTAAGTATTAAGTATATTTTAGTAATGCCGATATTGTTGTGCCTATGCATTATATTAATTGAATTTAGATAATTTTACTAATTTGCATTAGTGAACCGCATGCTTTGTATCAAAAAGAATACTGGTAATTGGTTTTGAAGCAGAATTTTTAAGCAATAATAAAGGGAATTACACATCGCGACCCAAATTTGAAAATAATTATGAGGGCCCAACTTAAAAATATTTATTTATAAAAGTCTAATTTTTGAAAATATTACAAATACAAGCCCAAGAAATTTTGCGTTGTATGAATTGGTGCCCATCGTGGTTTAAGCAGAATCTCAGATTTATCTTGTTCGTACAGTGCAAGAAATCTAAAAACTACAATTATACCTTAAAAAGGCAAATACATGTATTAAAATCCTAAATCATTAGTAATAAATATACGTACGGTGCAAGAAATATAAATATCACAATTACCCCTTATTGAGAAATATATAAATTTATTGAAGTCGATAATTATATTTTAATAGCGCCATATTTCTTAAATTATTAATTTCAATAAAGTATTTATATACGTACGAACGTACATAACTCAAATTTTACTTCTGGTGCATAAGAAATGTCGTCGTTACTACATATAAACCAAATAGAAATTAGTAACTATATATTTAATATGAGTATAAAATAAGGTACTTATCTATAATATTCATAAATTTCTTTGTTTCGATTTTTAACAATTTGCCTATAAAATTATATCTTCAATTGTAAATGTTACCGTGATGCCAAACACATTATAAATTGGAATGACATTCACTAAAATGGAAAGAGTCCACTTACTAGAAGACCAAAATACTTGTGGAAAAAGGGGTGTAAAAGACCATAATATTCGAAGATGCAGGCACAAAGAAAAATTAATGTATAATGCTAAATAAAAAATTGCATTCATATAAACGCTGCCTTTATGCTACACATCGAAAAATTATATTGAAATGTTCGTTAATGAATGTAATGATCTTTTTTTTAAATGAATGTATAACTATTATTCTTTTTACATATGTCATAACGCTACTCAATTCTTTAATCAAATGTCTTGGACTAAATCTTTGGATCAAGACCTACATTTTGGCTTTTCCCGATAGAAATAAAAGTTCTTTTTTTTTAAAAAATTGATCGTTAGCTAACGTTAGCTATTTATATAATAAAAAAGTTCCCACTATGCGATTATGATGAACTTGTTATATGCTTCCAAATTTCCTGTGATACCTTCTGGTAAATACAGGTTCGTGATTATCATTTATTATTTTATTTATATAAGGCCGTTAAAGAAAAAGTCGTTATCGGACTTTTATATGCAGTTAGCCCCCTATAAAAATCTATTATGATAGATTTTCCATAGTTGGCTAACTATCATAAAATTCTGTGTGAATGCATATTCATATGTATAATCGGCAGAGTTTAAAACACAGTTTGTTGTGTGCTTCGGAACAGTATTAGTTTGAGTTTTAAAGCACGAACTAACCAATTTAAGAAGGATTACATTAAGGCAAAATACGTTAATTATCAGAAAGTATTTTAATCATATCTACATCGAAAAAGTGGTTTCACCGTTATAAAACTTAAATATAGATGTGATTGTAAGGAAGGAATTTTACTATTAAAAAGCATCTATAAATATAAAAATATGTGTGATAGTGATTATAAGCATTTGTGACTATATAGAAGGGTTTTTAATAACAAAAAAAATGGTAACCAAAAACCATGTGATTGTATGGAGTTAGTGATTATATGGAAGGTGACTATAGGGAGGGACGACTGTAATAAATAAATAAATATAAAATTTAGGGTGTGGCGACATAGAGAAGCTGTCTGGTTGTCACTTCCCAAGCGGCAGGTCTAAAGTTCAAATCCCACTGGAGACGAATTGGAAAATAGGCTTGTGTTAGGGTGGTAACAGATATTACGTAATATTTTAGGGGGGAGGAGGTCTCTAAAATCTTATGTTAAATATAGAAGTTCATAATAGCCAATCAAATTTCTCTTATAGGAGAGGGAGGTAGGAGGTATAGTAAAGTTATATTACGTAATATATGTTACCACCCTTACGGTAACATTTATTCATTGATCGGTCAGGTATATTACCTGTAACCTTGGTATCACTATCTTGAATGGGAGTATCGGCGCAGTTGTGTAAGTTATACAGACAAACCCAAATGACTGAAACAATTGAAACCCGTTTGGCAAGCCTGAGTAAGAAGGTAAGGAAGATCCTCCTACAGTGCTACAGAAGCCCTCTCAACCAGAGACCGGAGAACTGAACGGAACATACCCTATGGCAAAAGGGGACACCAACCTGGCCGCCAGAGTCGTACCGGAGGAAAAGGACCCATGTTTCAGAAGTGGGTACCAAGAAAAGGGAGTCTATTGGCACATAAAGCCGGGCAGACCAATCCTTCCAGGCCAACTGGCTTGGTAGTTTGGGAGGAATCAGTATAAAGTTGGAGGTGTCAGATGTGAGTACTGGGGATCAGAATGAATCTTGCAAGGGCAGATGAAACTGACCAACCAACAGGGAGTAGAAGCATGGAGGCATGTATGTGTCAAAGCCCAATGGAGCTCTGGGTGCACCTATATGGGAGTCTTAGGACGTTAAGAGGATCTGGGACTACTAGTAACAGGTATAGCTGGTATAAGTGCATGTAGTGGTATGAAAATCGGTTTGGCCGAGCCTCATGATGCCATCCAACTATATCAGGGACTGGAAGCTTCGGTGAAATATACCTGGGTACTCATTACCATAGCAGGGAGTACAGTCGTTTGCATATTTCCGAAACTGGAACATTAAATCCTGGGTCCCCAAGTCGCAAGAAAATCGGCTAGTTGCGGCAGCATGCAGGCTTGAGATACTTACACAATGTGGTAAAGGCAGCTGCATAGCTTGAGATACGAACTCTTGAGAAGTACGCTAGTAAGGGATTTTCTGGATCACCAGATTGTAGGTATACCAATTTGGAAGCAGAAAGCACCTACTCGGGAATTACATACACCAAATTGGAAGTGATGATATTAGGAAATATGGGTAAAGTGGTGGACATGTGAACACCGATTGTTGGTTGGAAAAAAGGGATGTCCAAAAACCAGGCTGGCTATATAAATGTGAGTATGGTAGGCTCTGGTAGGTTTAGGTTATGGATAAATTAGTCCAAGTCTCAGTACTTAGTAGATAGCATAATAATTGTAAGCAATATATAGTAAATGATTTATATACACTCAATAAAGTCTAGAGGCATGACCTCACCTTAACATTTAAAAAAAATAAATAAATATAAAATTTTATATTAAATTGCAAAACCGTGCGAAATATTGTGAAAACCTGTAAAAAAGCATAATTATATGAATATGTAAATCGTTTATTTATTTTTAAAAAATTTTGAAAATTTGCGAAAATTTGCAAAATATTGCGAAACAATGTAAAAATATCAAAATATTACCTCCTGTGCGCATTAGTTTATTGATCTGCATAAATACGTAACCCTGTAGGGGGTAATTTGCATTTTTTTATTTGGTCTATTTTGCAATATTTCACAATATATTTCAAAATATTTCGAATAATAACCGTAATATTACCATAAGGGCGCCTACTTTTATCACCTGCTTTCAGTTTATTAGTAGCCCTTACCCCCCCCCCTAGATATGAAAATTATCAGGTCTTATATATAATTTCCAAAATTTTTGACCCCCCCTCTAGAAAATCAGGTGATAAAAGTAGGCTCCCTAATATAATGTAATATATTACGTAATATACTGCATCGATCATAAGATTTTCGTAATATTATGGGCCATAATATTTGATATAAGATTATATA
>QKWP01003244.1:5741-16336 GCA_003550325.1 Gigaspora rosea | reverse complement strand
ATTTTAAATGATTTAACTACCAAAATGATCCTCTCAAAGAGAGGATTCTAGCAAGTCCAAAATTACCAAAATCCTATTAAAGGATCCTAAAATCAATCTAAATTTATATAATATTATATAGTATTTATTAAAATATTATAATACTTATAATAATACAAATCAATATTGATCTTATGATCTAGTAATTGGATTTTAATAATTTTAGGCTTGCTAGAATCCTCTCTTTGAAAGGATCATTTTGGTAGTTAAATCATCCAAATTGGTCTAGTAGGTCAAAAGTTATTTGATATTAAATTTACATATAAATTTATAATTTTAATTAAAAAATTTTTATAATTTTGGCCAGATTTTGGTAATTCCGGCCAGAATTACACCTGATACTTTGGCTACCCCACCCACCCACCCAAAAATCAGGTGATAAAAGTCAGCTCCCTAAGTTTCCAAAGTGGCCTGTCAGGACGAAAGTCATATGGGAAGCAAGGGTCAGGTAGCATATAATTTAGATTTATATAAAAGTGAATGCATTTTATAACCTGTCGGAACGATAGTCATATAGGAAGCAAGGGTCAGGTGGCATATAATTTTAATTCACATAGAGTGAATGCATTTTATGACCTGTCGGGACGATAGTCATATAGGAAGCAAGGGTCAGATAGCATATAATTTAGATTCATATAGAAGTGAATGCATTTTATGACCTGTCGAAACGACAGTCAGTTATACAAAATAATACAGTCTATAACCTGTTAGAACAACAGTCATAGAAAAAATTACGCAATGCTAAAAAGCTGCGTAGGTTGCTCGATAAGTAGGAGAATAACACCTATTTGTATTTTCATAGTGTAACCCAGAAATGAGAGACAAAACAATATTATTTAAGTGGTACAAAAGGAAGTAAATATTTAAGTTTTTGTTATAGCGAACTTAGCCTCTGAAAAATTATATTAATAATCGATATTTGTTATCTTAGTAATACAATAACATTCTTCTATAGTTAAAATCACTATAGCGAAAACTTAAATATTTGCTTTTAGGTTTTTTTGCATCACTTATTTGTACACAAAAATAAATAATCTTGATTTAACATAGTATTACACAAAACTTAATGTACAATTATTTAAATGATTTTTATTGGCTGATAAGATTTGATGTACATAAGGTTACACAAAAGTGATGTACAAAAAAGGTTGCCGTACAGTAAATTATACTGATATTTTAAAAATATTGGTATAGAAAATTTTGCTATAATAAGATATTGATATAATAGGACCCCGAAATATACATAGATAGGTCAGGTATTAGAGGACCCCAAAGGACTCTGATATAACTCAGAGGTTACTAAAAAAGGGGTCGTCTAAAGCAGAGACAAATCATGTGATCAACCGCCAATTAGGGTTCCAAACCGGATTGAAAATCTCCAACCGTGACCCGTCGGGTGAAAACCGATTGGAACCGGTTATCCGAAACTAAAACCGAAGCATGGGGGACTTTCTCATTTTTCAGAAAAACACAGGGATTATTATAAGGTAGTTAACCAATAATAAACTGGCTTTTTTAGCACATGATATCATTTTTGTCAAAACAGATAGATAATCATTAAACAATCAACGGGCTTTATTTGTATAATAAAATTTTCTTCGAAATAAAATAACCCACATTGTAAAAGAATCC
The DNA here is from genome assembly GCA_003550325.1 of Gigaspora rosea. Lineage (NCBI taxonomy): Eukaryota > Fungi > Glomeromycota > Glomeromycetes > Diversisporales > Gigasporaceae > Gigaspora > Gigaspora rosea. Next base: position 14,665 of record QKWP01003244.1, on the reverse strand, counting down.
AACTATTAATTCATGCACTAATAGCAATTTTACAGTTTTAAAACTTTATTTAAAAGGTTTTGATAACAAGTTACACGTCCCTTAATAGTTTTTCTTAAAAACCCGCGTAATTAATAAAACTATACTATTGTATATATTAAATAACTTCTATTGTGTTAAATATCTTTTAAGAACCATCATAACTTTAAGAAGAGTCTACAAAATTTGTAAATAAAAGCTAACAAGTTAATATTATAACTAAAAAACAAATAAAAATACAAAAAACAACGTTGAACTTTGTGAATTGAGCAGTACAATATACTTTTATTTACCTCTTACTATACGGTGGATAGTACTTCAACCTTCACTATAACCACCGTGATGCAGCGTGATGCAAATGATGCAACTTGAGTTTATTGAAAAGACGTTCCCTACGAAGCTATTTTATTAGTAAAGTATTACATGATTGATTTTTTTTTTAGGTTTGCTTATACCCGAAAATTCTGGTTTTAGACTACAATTCTGTATAAATACTTGTGTAACGTAGATCCCGGAAATCATCGGGTTCGAATGTCTCCCATGCTAACTAATCTGTAATCTCAATTATCTCAAGAATGACTAAACCAATTTTNAACTTGAGTTTATTGAAAAGACGTTCCCTACGAAGCTATTTTATTAGTAAAGTATTATATGATTAATTTTTTTTTTTTAGGTTTGCTTATACCCGAAAATTCTGGTTTTAGACTACAATTCTGTATAAATACTTGTGTAATGTAGATCCCAGAAATCATCGGGTTCGAATGTCTCCCATGCTTAAAACTGATTATATAATTAAAAATGGGTCACCCGATTGTAATCAGGTAATGCTAATCAGGTGACCCGGATACCCAATTACCAATATATTACGGCGCATTTGTAAAAATAATTTTGTCCCCAAAACTTAAATTTGAGAACAAAAAATTAGTTAAATTTGGCAAGCGTGCCGTAATGAGAAATATCGTTGCAGGTTGATATAATAAAAGAAATCGGATTACCCATTTTTCAACAGGTGACCCGTTTGTGTTATATTAATCCGGTTGGCATATTTAAACTGGTTTGTCAAAATTGCGATCCGGTTGACGTTTTTTTTGGTTCGGTTGATCGGTTGGATAGTTAACCGAATTGGATGTTGGAACCCTACCGCCAATCAAATTATAGAATTTTGATGATCTTTGGCGAAACAAAAATGAAAGAGAAGTGAAAACCTTGAAAAATACAAAAAACGGCAGTCTAAACCTATCTCAATGTGTTAATCAAAAATGTCATAAAGGCAATTTTGCTTATATATATTTAACTAAAACCAAATCTAAGCCTAATATAGGACGATCCTAACTCTAAAGTTAATTGAAAAAATTATTAAATATAAGTTGTCTCCACTTTGGACATCCCCTAAAAAAGGGGGTCGTCTAAAGCCAAGTGCGTTCACGTGATATAAAGCCAATCAAATTATAAAATTTGATCTTTACAGATCAGCCCGACGAGACAAAAACAAAGAAAAAAAGTGAAAAATGCTGAAAATACAAAAAACGAGTGTCTAAACCTGTCTAGAAGCATTAAAAAAAATGTTAGGAAGACAATTTTACTTATAAGTCAAGCCCTAACCCTAACCCCTAACTAACCCTTACCCTAATTTTAATTAAATAATCAAAAACATATAAACGCACCTGGCTTTAGCCATTCCCTAAAAAAGGAAATTTTGCATAAAAATTCATCAAACATTGCATTTTTATATAGTAAATTTTTAAATTTTGCCCTATTTTATACGCCTATTTGGCTGATATTATACAAACTCAGATCTAAGTTGTATCTGAGTCCTTCGGGGTCCTGGTATTAGTTTGCTTATTTTTGATATTTTTTATATAAATCTTTTCTATTTGTGGTCATTTTTTGCTTATTTTTGAAGTTTTTGCAAATCTTTTTATTTTTGGTAATTTTATAATTAATTTATATATATTTCGGCCATGTATAAAAAAACTTTTTAAAATCTGTATATTTATATATAAAATTTTACAAAAACTTGGATATATTGTGATATAGTAATCCAATTTAGATGTTTTTAGTACTAATTGTTTCATCTTAGTAAGAGAAATCGAATAGTACCAAATTTATTTTATTCGGATCACTAGATTAGCAGATATTTGCAAAAAAAGCATAGCAGAAGTTTGTTTTGATTGGTTGTTAAAATACCCTGAAAAAAATATCAATCATACTCGGATAGAGTACCAGACAAAAATTTTATAACTTTTGAACTTTTAAAAAATTAGTCAATACACTCTAAAGACATATTGTAAATTTACAATATACTAATTCAGTTTTGTATTAACAACTTTAATTAGGATTTTACAAGGGTTTTGTTATTTTTTTCACAATAAATACATATAAACGTCTACTAAATAACGCATACGTGACCATTCCGAACACTACTATTACTATCACTTATTGTGTTATAAACGTCATATTCACAAGCTATACTTGTAATAAATAAATTATAATCAAAATATTAAAATACAGTTTAGAATAATAGTTCAAAATTATACTTTTCATAAAAAAACACAAACAAACTAGTTGAAGCAGAGTCTTTCAATTTCAACTCACCAGTTGTTTAGATAGCCGAACCATCTTCTGACCTTTCAAAATATTCACCTCTCATCTAGTTTTTGGAACTACTGCATCTTATTGCATCTCAGGTTAAAAAACAATAAGGTTTGAAGATAAACTACCAAGAACTAAAGTTGGTTGTTACGTTTTGTATTACAAAAAAAAAGTTTTATATGACACAACGATTTTTACTATTAAAAGTACTTTAAAAATTACAATTGNCCGAACCACCTTCTGACCTTTCAAAATATTCACCTTTCATCTAGTTTTTGGAACTACTGCATCTTATTGCATCTCAAGTTAAAAAAACAATAAGTTTGAAGATAAACTACCAACAACTAAAGTTGGTTGTTACGTTTTGTATTACAAAAAAAAAGTTTTATATGACACAACGATTTTTACTATTAAAAGTACTTTAAAAATTACAATTGACTATATAAAAAAAAGATCGTCACCAATCATATTTATCCTAATAACAGCCAATCAAAACAAACTTCCGCTATGCTTGCAAAAAAACTATTGGTTTTATAGTAATTTTATAAAAAAGATAAAACTAATAGTATTTTGCTAATAACTTCTAATCCAGTAATCCAAATAAAATAATTTTGGAAGGAAACTACTACTATAGAGGTAGATCTGTGAATTGGGATATGAACAAAATGACGAATCACCTGGTGGGAAGTACAATGTACAAAATAAAGCTCCCTAGCCTAACCAATGGTAGAACACCAATCGCTCTACAAGAAGTTGAAAGTAGTACAGAATTGTATTATGAAATCCAGTTGGGAATAGCTGTATCACATGGGAGGAGTGAGAGCTAGCTTGCTAAGGATAGGGGTGGTTCTCACTCGGGCCAGTTATGTAACACAGCCAGTGCTCATCTACCTTTAAGGGAAGTATCTGCTAACCAATCCAAATAGCATATTTGCAGTAATATATAATAGATTACTGAGGGTAATGGGTAAAGCTTAGCTTGGCCCCACCAGCGCATGAGTAATTTCAGAACACCAAGGTTAGGAAGTAACCGTGAGATTACGATCATCTGGACAAGGCCCTTGCACCTACTTGGAAGTATAGGATCAGCAATATGAGAGAAGCAGTGAATATAGTAAGTAGCAGAATGACAAAATAGAGAGTAGTCCAAAAATCCAGATTATACAGAAAATGGAGTATGGAAAGCTCTGGTAGGTTTAGGTCACAGATAGTCAAGAATATCTGAGTCTCTTGTACTTAATATAGTATAATATTATATCACATAGTATATACAAATATATACTTAATAATAAAGTTTTCAAGGCATGATCTCATTTTAAAAAAAAAAAAAATAAATAAAAAAATAATTTTGGTACCATTCAATTCCTCTTACTAAGACAAATTGGATAATACCAAAATCATTTAATTTGGACTTCTAGATCAAAATTTACACAAATTTTTTTAAAAAAATTGTGTTATATTTTTTTGACCCCTCTACTTATTAGAAAATCATCATATTTTGTTAAACTTTCTCCTTCTCTCTTGTATAATATTATTTGTAGATGCCTTTAATACAATTAGTAAACTCCACTATGAAATATATTTTTAGAACAAAATATGCATTGAATAGTTCAATCAACAAAGGATATGGATTCTGTACCAGCTATACCCCAATATTAACTAGGAACTTATGCTCAAATATATAGAGGTAAGTCAGTAGAAAAGGAACAAATTTTTTCTAAGTAAAAGTTTTCTTGACTTTAAACTTAAATATCTTAACAACTATCTTGATAAATTCAATAAATATTTTTTATTTTAATTCTATATAATTTCAAGATTAAAATAAAAAAATTTTTAGCAAATTTGATTAAATAGTTGTTAAGTTATTTTAATTTAAAAACTGAAAAATTTTACTAAAAATAATTTGTTCCTTTTCTACTGACTCACCCCATATATTGTGGACACTACCTCACTATACAGATCCAACAGAATTTAAAAGTAGAGTATACTATATATAAAACAAATTATAAATTTTTTTTCTTTTTAAAATTAAAAAAAATTATATTAAATTAACTACTTTAAATTTCTAAAAAAAAGTTGTAAAATAGGTTTTTCTAATTCTAATAGTAGTAAAATCATTAAAATTAGTTAGATTCTCACTAAGAAACATGTGTTTAAAGATTGGGTGTTACAAATTGTTCCAAAAATCATATAATATAAACCAATCAAAATCACTAATTTTGTGTAATTACAGAGAATTTGGAGTCACTACAGAAAACTTTATGATATGGGGTGAGTTAGTAGAAAAGGGACAAATTTTTTCTAAGTAAAAGTTTTTTTAACTTTAAGCTTAAATATTTTAACAAATATTTTAATAAATTTAATAAATTTTATTTATTTAATTCTATATAATTTCAAGATTAAAATAAAAAAAATTTTAGCAAATTTGATTAAATAGTTGTCAAGTTATTTTAGTTTAAAAATTAAAAAAATTTTACTAAAAATGATTTGTCCCTTTTCTACTAACTCACCCCCATTATATACATATAGGTTTTTTTAAATAGTACAAGTATTTAAAGTTTTACTACTATAAAAAAAAGAATTTGATCTATATACCACATTGCAATTTAAAAAATTTTTATATGTAGTGTTTTTGTGAAATTTTTTTTATATATCAATTTTATATAAAAATAATCAACTTTGTACTCTACCCTTAAACTAAAAAACTTTAAAATTAAAATAGTAAATAATGAAATTTTTATACAATTGATTTTATACAATAAAAACCCAAAACAATATCTAAACTATAGGTGACAATCAATTAGTCAACAATTACTTCACTGACATAATATTTCATTGACAATTATTCACCAACAAGTTCATTTTACCAACAGTTTATTTTACCAAAGCTCATTTCACTAACAAAATAATTTTGGTCATTGTTATTAGGATCAGAGTAGAATTAGATAGAATTTGAACTAAATTTAGTGTACTTTTTACAAAAAAACTTGTTGTTAAATATGCTTTGAAGAAAAAAAACTATTAGTAAAATAAACTTGTTGGTAAGTATTTGTCAGTCAAATGTTATGTTAGTGAAGTAATTGTTAGTAAAATAATGTTATAAATGTAGGCTATATATCGAAAACTTCTCATATGTACTAATTTGTAGAAATAATGCAATCCAGTTAGATAAAATTATAAAAAAAAACCTAGAAAGCTACTATAACAAGAAGAAATTCAAAACAAATAAAACAAACACAAAAAACTTCATTAAAAGAATAAAAAAGTCATATATAACTGAAAAAATACTATTTGAAATAATAACTGAGAAAACTAGGGTTCCTAAGTTCAGTTCAGTTCAATAGAGGTTCAGGTTCAATAAACCTGAACCTAAACCTGAACCTGCTCTAAAAGTTCAATACTGAACTAAACCTGAACTTAAAATTATTGAGCATGAACCTGAACCTGAATTTAAAAAAAGTTTAGTTCAGGTTTAGTTCAAGGTTCATGCACATGTTCAGGTTTATAATATATGTATATATTTACCTAATTACAAAGTTAGAATCAATTAGTAAAATTTAGAGAATCATAGAAATTTGTATAATTTTATTAATAAAATTATACAAATTTTTATGATTCTCTAAATTTTACTAATTGATCTTAATTTCTTGCACTAAGTAAACTTGTTAAGCACCAAAAATACATCAAATCGGCGTATTTTATTTTACTTTTCTTAAATTTTGAAGAAAAGATGCTTAATTTTGGAAATTTCATCAAAAATTCAAAATTAAGCATCTTTGACACAAATTTTAAAAAAAATAAAATAAAATATACCGATATGATGTATTTTTTGGTACTAAACAAGTTTACTTAAATCAAAAAGTTATAATCAATTAGTAAAATTTAGAAAATCATAGAAATTTGTATAATTTTATTAATAAAATTATACAACTTTTTAGATTCTTTAAATTTTACTAATTGGTCATAACTTCTTGATCTAAGTAAACTTGTTTAGCACCAAAAAATACATCATTTCAGTATATTTATTTTATTTTCCTTAAAAATTGTGTCAAAGATGCTTAATTTTAAATTTTTGATAAAAATTTCCAAAATTAAGCATCTTTTCTTTAAAATTTAAAGTAAAATAAAATATACCGATTTGATGTATTTTTTGGTGCTTAACAAGTTTACTTAGTACAAGAAATTAAAATCAATTAGTAAAATTTAGAGAATTATAGAAATTTCTATAATTTTATTAATAAAATTATACAAAATGCTATGATTCTCTAAATTTTATTAATTGACCATAACTTCTTGATCTAAGTAAACTTGTTTAGCACTAAAAAATACATCATATCAGTATATTTTATTTTATTTTTCTTAAAATTTGTGTCAAAGATGCTTAATTTTAAATTTTTGATAAAAATTTCTAAAATTAAGCATCTTTCTTCAAAATTTAAGAAAAGTAAAATAAAATATGCCGATTTGATGTATTTTTTGGTGCTTAACAAGTTTACATAGTGCAAGAAATTAAGATCAATTAGTAAAATTTAGAGAATCATAAAAATTTGTATAATTTTATTAATAAAATTATACAAAATGCTATAATTCTCTAAATTTTACTAATTGATCATAACTTCTTGATCTAAATAAACTTGTTTGGCACCAAAAAATACATTATATTGATATATTTTATTTTATTTTCCTTAACATTTGCATCAAAGATACTTAATTTTGAATTTTTAGTAAAAATTTCTAAAATTAAATATCTTTTCTTTAAATTTTAAAAAAAGTAAAATAAAATATACCAATTTGATATATTTTTTGGTGCTTAACAAGTTTACTTAGTGCAAGAAGTTATGATCAATTAGTAAAATTTAGAGAATCATAGAAATTTGTATAATATTATTAATAAAATTATATAAAATGCTATAATTCTCTAAATTTTACTAACTGATTTATATTTTTCACTTTAAGTAAACTTGTTCAGTATCAAAAAATACATATATTTTTTATTTAGACTCAAATGAATTTGCAAAATTTGGACTAGCTTGACCAAACTTATAATTGAGTTTGAGTTTAGTATAAAGCTTTAATAATAAAATTTAGAGTTTGAGTCTGGTTTAAACCAGACCAAACCCGAACCCAAACTTAGAATCACTAGTTCATATGAACACCAGACTGAACCTGAATATGTTCATGAACTTATGAACTGAATTTGAACTGATCCTGAACCAGATCTAAAAGTTCAATACTGAATCTGAACCTAAACATGTTTTAAAAAATGTTCAAATTCAGGTTTAATACTGAACCTGAACCTAAACTTGATCTAAGTTCAGTTCAGGTTCATAGAAACACTAGAGAAAACTTTAGTACCTATGTTAAAACTGAAAAACAAAAAAAAACATATTTTAGAAGTAAGAGAGATACCAGAAATCACCTAATTTCTATTTACTATATAGTTTACCTTTTCCCCTACCTGACTAGTTTAATAGCCAATCAAAGTTTGTGTATATTATTATTAAAAATATTTATAAACTTTAATAGTTAATAATTTTTGATTTACTGGTCCAATTTGAATAATTTAGCTACCAAAATGATCCTCTCAAAGAGAGGATCCTAACAAGCCCAAACCCCCAAAAATCTAATCACAGGATCATAAAATCAATATTAGGGTGTCCAGGATTATATGATGCGATAAAGTAAATTATGCTTGCGATCTGAAGTTAATTATGCAATAGATATGAAAAAAATTTAAAATTATGCGATCAATTATATGATTTTTTTATTATTGTAACTATATGTAATTGTTTCTATTCTTCAGAATTTTTTCAAACACTTACTGAAAATTTTACTTTGATCATACTTGTAATTTAGTTCATTTATTTTCTAGATTGGAACTTTTCGGAACATATATTACTCTGTCCCAAGTTGAAATTAAGTTCTGAATGAATTTAAACCAACCAATTAAATTTCAGCCACATGATCTGAGTGCTTTTTTGGTCAAATTATGCGAAGCATATGCAATCTGAAAATTTGGTAAATTATGCGCATATTATGCTTTCATATAATCCTGGACACCTTAATCAGGACTCCGAATAATTATATCAGGTTATATTTGAATATCATAGTAAAAATTTTTTTGGTTAGCGCTTTTGATTTGTATATATAAGCTATATTTCACACATTAAATCGAACTTTCACCCATCTTTAATTTTTTTGAAATACAACGTCCCTAAAAAAAAAAAAAAAAAAAAACATTATATTAAAAAAAAAAAAAAAAAAAAATTCTCAAAAAAAAAAAAAAAAAAAAAAAAAAAAAAAAAATTCCCTAA
>QKWP01003243.1:7388-29961 GCA_003550325.1 Gigaspora rosea | reverse complement strand
TTATTTTGAATTATTCTACGTTATATTGTGTAATTTCTTGCATAATATTGCGTAATAATCTTACATAATATTTCGTAATTTTATATTTCGCTATATTGCGAAAGTTATTACATAATATTGCGTTGTTATTACACTTCGTAAATTATTGCGCTATATTTCGCCCTATTAAATTTGCTGATGTACATTTATCGAACTTAGATATATATATTTAATAAATATATTAGTCATTACAAACGTACAAATTCGAGTTAAAAACTATAAAAAGATTGCCTTTAAAAATTTTCAATATTAAACATCGATTCTACATTAACATTATATTACGAATATTTGGATTTGTATTTCTACGTTTGATATATAACTTCTAATAATGGCATGCTCTACAGATTGGGCAGATTGGAAAGATATGATCCAAAATAGTATTACCCATAATCTAAACTCTCCCCGTGAATTGAAGTACAATAACCTTCATCAGAACATGATTGAAAGTGTTATCGCTCGTGCTCAAAGTTCTTTTCGTGGTGAATGGAAAAAGACATATCATCGACGAATCGCATTTGTTTATGATAATAATACATTGACGTAGGAAGAAAAAGATGATGCTATATCGAGTTTGACAATGTTTAAAGACCAAGATAATTCATTGTATAGTAAAGATGAACCGTATAAATGTGATATATGTCATAGACAGGATATATGATTATTTGGTATCAATATTGCGTCGTAAATTTTTTACAGGATGAGGCAACTAAATGGACATCAATAGACAAGAGTATAGACTGTTGTTATAGTATCACATGTGATCCTGTTACTAAAGACTATATGATAGTGTTAAATCAGATGAAATGTGATTTGCGTGAATATATCGGTAGTTATCATTCAATAATCACTTGGTCAGACATAAATCATATGTGTAGGAACATCACTTCTGGGCTTATCTTCTTTCACAAGGAGAGATTGGTGCATTGTGATTTGCACCCTGGCAATATCCTATGAGGAAGAATTGATAATAATTGGTGTATTGCAGATCTCGGGTTTATCAGATCTCCAGACCAAACAAATAATATTGTTGGGAACCTTTCGTATATTGCACCCGAAATTTTGACTAAAAAAGAATACTCATCAAAAACTGATATTTATGCTTTTGGAATGGTATTATATTATGCAACAACTTTTAAATCATCATTCACGGAACAAGTACATGATAAAGCCTTGCAACTTGAGATCTTTAAAGGAACCCGACCAATATTGCCAGATGGAATTTCAAAAGAGTACACGGGAATAATACGATGTTGTTGGGATGCTGATCCTGATAAAAGACTTGATGCATTGCGAATTTATTTGTATTTTTTTATTGATAAAATTAAAAAAATAGGCGGTTTTGTACTTCAAAACGCTACTATGTAAGTAAACAATGAGACTTCAGCTATAACTGGTAGGATTTCAACTACAGATATAGCAGCTATATATGATACAGGTGATTCCTCTGGTGATTCATGTGCTATCAATATTTTCGATAGATATTATATGTGATAGCAAATTTTCCACATTTGGTTTATAAAATACTATATAATCATATTAAATATGTGTCAAAACTGTAAAAGAAGGTTTAAATTGCTGCATATTTTCAAAGTACTGGTAGCATTAAAATTTTATTAATTAATAGAAATCAATTCACTATATATTTTTAGAGATAGGACTCACTTTCATTAAAACACATCTTTTTTACTTCATAACCACTGTTAATCTAGTGCCAGATCGAAATTGCAATTGTGACTTTTTTTGACTGATACAAACACTCGCCAAAAGTTTTAAACTTGGATAAAACTATCTACTAAATATAAAAGGATATCACATGAATTTAAGATGTGTATAAGAAATTAATTTTCTCAGCAATTTTTGCAGTTCTTAGTTTTATGTCGATCTACCAACCAATAAAATTATAGTCATATTCAAAAGATCAGTGCGCTAAAACTAATATAGCAATATAATCAAAGTTATTGTGCTTTAATGCTTTTTGATTAGTGTGATTGATGAGCAAGTTATGATCAAGAATGTCAACTTCATTAATAATTGTTTAATCATGATAGTGCCTTAACCACATACAGTATTGTGTGTCGATTTGTAACAAATTTTTTTAGTAAATCATTTCAGTTTTTCGTCGGGCTTTTTCGCAAGTTTGAAATGCATAAAATTTTAATTGAAGTCATACCGGTACCAAACTGATTTGTTGTAGTTTTCCCATACTATACAATTCTGGTCATCCATACCATACAGTAATGATGATATGGTGAAATTATAAAAATTAAAAAAATAATGAATCTTTAAATAAAGAGTCTTAAAATTCATTTAAAAACACCCAAACTTTGTTACTTTTGATAATAAGTTTAAAAAATAATTTATCAGCAAACATCAGAAAAAAAATTTAATTTACATGAATACATCTACTTTAATAAGTAATAACAACTAAAAAAAATCTTATATTAATTTGCTATAGAACTACCTATACTAAAATTCTATCCTAATATTTTGATACACAAAAAATTAATTATATTTCATATAGCTCACTGCATTTGCCTGACACTTTTCTTGTTTAAATGTTAAAAGACTCATAGTGCAACTTTTTGGAGCTATTCATTGTGCTTGTGTACCTTTCGTAAATTCTGGATCCCAAAGCAATGTCTTCTTAATACTCTCTCATCAGTAGTCAGTAAATTTGTATTGTTCTTTTTGGATTACGAGATAAAAAAGCTAATTTTGAAAGCTGCCTTTGTTCAATAGATAAATGAAAAGAAGACGCAAATTTTACAATTTGAATACATTATATAAAGTTGGGAAGGGGTGAGGGACGCGTTGAATGTATAATATATTGTATTTTAGGTTTTCTTTGTCGACATCAATAATTTTTGGCAGAAAATTTTTAAAAATATCTGCGACTATATTATTTAAATATAATATTTATTTACTATTTGTAAACATGATACATATGTAGAAATTTAATTGGACAATCTGGTGACACTAAAGTTGGTTATATAGGGTAATAAAAAATTCTTTATAATATCGGGATTGTTATAGTCTAATGGTTGTAAGTCTGAGGAATCAAACTAGTGTCCATTCATGGCCTGAGGTTCGAATCCTAGTAGCTATTAGATCGTGATAATTCTGAATCTGGCAGATTCCTGCTGCCTTTTTTTTTAATCTAATACATTTCTGGATCAGACCGAATAGCGAAAAATTCACAGAACACGTAATACGTAGCATAGCTTCTAAATTATTTGTTAAGCTAGTATTTTTGCTCTTACATGTATTTTTTACTGTGTTAACTTTGTTGAAAACAAAAGTTACATATTCGCAATTTATTTCCAAGGTCAGTTATCGTACATTGATTATATACGAGATTTTTTATTTCTAAGTTAATTTCTACTTACTATAGGTTCTTTTATATATTTCTTGCAGAGTTCATCAAATGACAATTATTACTTTAACTGTGTCGTCAGTGGAAGAAACCCTGAAAATGAAACTTTTACGATTGAGATTTTTAATGACAAAAAGTATGAATTGTTCAAACATGTAGTAAAAGAACGTTTGGTACCTTTATTTGATTCCATTCCTTCTACTCAAATCATTCTTCATTCATCTCCCAATAATGGTCCAATTTTTGAAGCAATGATTAGAATTTCTAAAGACTTTATTACTAGCCCCGATGAAAATAGCGATCATATTTATGTAGACCCCAAAAAATTAATTTTTTTTATTTGCATTATGTAAATGCGATATATATTTTTATTTGTATGCCGTTTCAGCAATATATATATATTATTTTTATAATAAAGCAAGGTTCTAGACATGAAGTGCCATAATTTTTAAATGGTATTTTGATTGTTAACTGTGGTTTGCAATTACTAATTAGCAAACAGAAGAGTCATATTTGAGGTTACTAGCTCCGTATAGTGATTATAGCATTCTTTTGGTTAACAATATTTAACTGCCTTTGTTCCATAATTGACCCCTCTCGATTACACATAATCATACTTTTTATTTTTGTGATAGAAACCGTAATATAACTAACAAAATGTGATTTATTTTTTGGCTAGGCCTGGCTAAAAACTTGTACGATTGATTATAAGTTTTTTCCTATTCTTTCATAAGGTTATCAAGCCATGCAGTATTTAAACCACTTTTTAGTATACTGCAATGTAATAACTTTTCACTAATCAGTCTTTCCCGATCTGTTAAAAATTTATGATATTTTTTAGGATCTTCTTTTCTCTCTATTCCGTCTTGATAGAACCATATATCTCTCTCTAAGTCAGCAGGAAAACACCCTATGGCTCATCTATTTTTCTTGGCCTTAGTAATAACCGAAAATTTCTCAGGATCTATTCCATGTTCAATGGCATATTGATAAAGGAGGGTTTTGTTTGGATAAATTGGTGAGTTACTGATTATGTTTGGTACACTTACTTGAATTTCTGGTAAGCTTTGTATAGCGATTATAACTTTCTTTTGATCGATGCAAAAAGGGCAATTAAGAAAATAGTGATCATTTTTACTGAGACAGCTCCAATCACCCATATACCCTCAACGTGTATATACCTCTTTGCATATTGGGCATTTAGTTTCTGAATCAGTATATTTAAAAACATCCCAGTGCCATGCATTTGAATTAGTATATAATAAGAAAGGAAAACGTTTATGAACTGCTTCATGGATTGTGCTTTTTTCTTCTGGAAACTAAGAAATTTTGATAACGCAATCCTGTGAAAGGTAATTATCAGTCTTTTTGATTTGATCGAGCCCAGTTTTTTTCTTATATATTTTATATAACTTGGAACAAAGTTTATTAGATATAGTAGTTGGTAAATCAGTTAATTTGAAATACCAATCCAGATGTTCGAGGTTAGTACCTTATCAGACTTGGCTTGTATATCCATGTTGTCATTTATATAATTTCAAAGCAATTTAATTTCTCGCATTGGATATCAAGTACTAAAAAATATTATTTCATTTTATTCCTTATTGCATACTAATAAGTTATAAAGCATAGAACTTTTTGAAATAAAAGGAATACTTCACATCTAAAGTTTATGCAGTTATTTGAACTATGCGCTGTTCACATTTAATATAGTAAGTTTCATTTTTATATTCTCCTTCTATTTCATCATCACCATGATCTAATCTGCATAATGGACATAATGTATTGTCAGTAATTCCGTAATAATCTGCTACATTCTGATATAAATTAGGATATCGCACTAATGTTTTATTACAAAAATAGATACGATCATATGTTAGATTGGATGAAGATACAGATAATGCGCTTACTTCAGTATTCAATGAAGATTTGTTATCCTCACTTATCATATCTTCCGAATTAGAGGTACGGGATGATTTAGTTGGTATACCTGCCTTAATATTTGATATATTTTTTGAGCTAGATAGTTCAGTCATGTGGCGTTCTGTTTCGGAACACTGATCACTTCTTGGCATTTGGATGTCTCTTTAGAGAAATTGTTTATAATATTTTGAATCTGGTTATCTTTTAGGCTTTAAATAGCATTTGCACTATAAGTTATTTGCCTAATTTTATCTATTCCTATTCCTTCAAACAATGTATGGATTTTTTTAGCTTTGACAGTTCTTTTGCGCAAATTCACATCAGTGATATCAGGAAAAAGTAATTTGATTTCATTATATACCATTGTTCTTGCTAATTGGTCATCGATTTTATTTTTAGATTTAATATCTCTAATTCGATCTTCATATGTTCTAGTGTAGCAATACCAGCATAAATTTTCTTTTTGTCTAGTTTTTATTGTCATATTAAATAAATCTGCTATAATCTTAGCCATAACTTCATTAGATACTATCAATATTGATTCTAGACGAAGTTCAGGAATTTGCACATCCAGAGTTGGGCAACTGAACAATTGGACAATTGGAAATTTGTCTAGTGTCCAGTGTCCTAATTGTCTAGTAAAAAGCAATGAATTAAGAAAAATAATCACTGGACAACAAAAATTAAAAAAAATTAAATTTTTAAAATTTAAACAAAAAAAATTAAATAAACTAGATAATTAACCAATTCTGTTAAAATCGATAACTTAAAAAATTAATTTATTAAGCCTGTTCCTGCTATATAATAAAATATTTATAATGTTTTCAAGCCTGATATCTCTCAAAACCTGCTTACCATGCATATTGCTTTGGGAGGCTAACATCATTTGAAATACTATCCTTTACAATTGCAAGCAAATTGGTTGCATATAGATATCTTATTTAGTTAAATATAGTATTATGTGGCCAACATATTTATTACATATTAATTTTTTCAAATGCTGTATGCGCTAACAGAATTTTGACTAATATACAATAATTAAACTAAAATTTAAAATTAAATAAGAATAAAATTAAATTAAATCAAAGGTATAGTGCATTATTATAAAATTTTAACTACATTTTTAAGAATTAGCTAGAGCAATCCTCTGAGAGTACTAGTTATCTGACCAGATATGTTGTGCTTTGACTAATTTATTTATTTATTGAATTTTTTTATAAATATATCACTGGACACTGGACATGCACTGAACATTACACCGGACAATTTGGAAACGTCCAGTGTCCAGTGAAAAAGCATTGGATATACAGCTTGCCCAACCCTGTGCACATCTATGTCTTGTATAGGGATACTTTCCTTAGAACAAATATATAACTCATGCATTATGCTTTGTTCTACTTTCTGATTGTAGGAAATTTTTATTTAAGAACCTTGTACCTGATCACTGGACATTCCTTCGAGCTCGTGGTCCCTGACTCATTAAAAATTGATTAGATATTTTTTTGCTCATGAGAAATATTAGAGGAAGTATCAGCAGAGTCTAAGAGTAATTCCTGATCTTGGCATGAATGTACCAATTTACTTTGAACCTTTTTTCCTGCCTTTTCTGTCTTATTTCATTGCTAACTTTTCCTTATATACCAAATTTATGAATTCACCATCCTCTTTTTCTTCCAATATTTTAGATTCTGAACAGGTATGTTGAGTCATATTGGGCTATTCTTCGCATTAGAGTCATCCTCAATAGGTGGTGAAACAGATGATTAGGGAGTTACCTATGATTCTGAATTAATTGGAGATTTCGGTATAGATGTATCATCTTGCACTGAAAGATTAATAGCAATTTGCTCCTGTTTGATTTCCTTGATATCATCATCTAACTTAGCAATAAAGTTGGTCTTCTCTTTATCTTTCTGCTCTAGGTCCATGAATCTGACTTCATGTTCTTCCAAAGCATGCTTTAACTTCGCATTCTCAGCTTTATCTTCAATATTCTTAGCCTTGACTTCAGCATTCTCCTTTCTAAGTTCAGTAATCTCAGCTAAGAGCTTCGAATTTATTTCTTTCAACGATTCAATCTCAGATTGCATGTTGATAATATTTATTTAATATACATCGATAACAATACAATAAATAAATCCACGAAATACAGATGCAAAAGTAAAACTGATTATTTATGTGAAATTGAGCCACCAGGATTAGTTTTATTTATACAGAAAAGATAAATTATGGAATGCTATATTCAAAAAAACTTGCATAAATAAAACAAGTATACAAGATTATCATACATAACACACTTATTGCTTCTGTCAGGATTAATGGTTGACTAACTTTTGTTCTTATAAACTATTGGTTGGTACCTTAAAGCTTTATTTTTCATCAAAATAAAATTGTATAGTATATATGATGAACTATATACAATTGTAGAACTTTCCAATATAACTTTCCATAAATAAATTTACTTGCATCAATTTTTATCCATAGCATCAAAAATCGCTTGTTGTATCTCATATAAATCGATAGCAACTCCAGGCGCAAAAGTTTGAGAAAGAACCTGAAGAGGAGGGAGAAAAGGAGCACATCCTGCATAAATGCAATCACGGTCAATTGTAAGCCATTTTGTTTAGGGGCCGAGCAAAAATTACTAGCCCTTCCGTTTGCTCCAACAGTCCCAAACCAATCTACCATTTTTAAATATGAGTAAATAGGTGAAAAAAAGTCATTCGCAAAATTCCATGATATTTATTTCTTGAATTGGATCAAATGTCGTAGCATTTTCATTTAGTTGAAGAGTTGTATGTCAACAGAATTTCAAGTACTATCAGAAATAAAAATGATTGATTAAATAGAAAGGACAAGAAAATCACATAAATTACAGAACAATATTGAACTCGCAAATGACGCATAGGTTGTCCTTTCAGATTATGGCGCTTGTTACTCCAATTGCCCAATTTAATGACAAACACATTCTCACAACAGTTTGGACCTAGCCAAAAGTTGTTGATCTTGTCCTTTACGTGTTCAAGCGCTTCAAAGGAAACAACCTCGAGGATAATAGTTGGTCATGGATTTCCCTAAAATTTACAGATTAATATCAAATATATATTTTTATATCCAAACAATCATATTCAAATTACATACACCATTATCACATAGATTAGGCACTGGGTTTGGCAGATTTAGCAAATATCGAGGCACAAAACAGTATCAGGTTCTTTGTACTCTCCTGTTATCAGGTCGTATAAACCTGAATTCAACGTAATTAAGTTTGGTATAATAAGATACATCAAAAATACTAAAACATCTGGACCTACTTTTCGCTTCCCAACCTCTAATGTTATCCCGAGATGCTACATTTCTAAATTGATCAAAAATTTGGCGATTGAATTCAATTATTGCAACTTCATGATCACCATATGGTAACTCAATAATCGTCACAATGCCATTATCATAGTCCCAAAATCTTCCCGCCTTGGCATTTTCAAATTTCTCGGCAAATACCTCAATGATACGTCTCTTGCAAGAACCAAAGGAAGCCTAATGAAACAAATTAAACCTCAACATGAGCAATTGGAAAAACTACTATGATGCTCATTATGTTTTAGCTTACCCTTCACCTTTAATAGAAGGATAAGTTCCTTCAACCCACCAAATTTTTTCTTTGTCAGTTGCCTCCATAACTTTTTTAATGTATATTAATATCGATAATTAAGGGTAGGGTGAACGTAGATCATTTTTAATAATTATTACTCATATGAAATCAGGTAGTTAGCCAATTAGGGTTGTAAACAACAACGATTCAACCAATCAGTATTAGCAATTTTTGTGCAGTCTAAGGAAATTTGGAGTTATCTAAGTTTTTTACCAATATACGAAGGTAGATTTTTTAAATAATATAGGGTTTAAAATTTTTAAACTTTAAAGGCCGGGTACTATGGCCGGGATTTTATTATGAGTTATTAGGACGTAATATTTATTACATGAATGAGGATACAACTAGCTACACGTGCACTTTTGGTGCCTAATTTAAGTAGTCCGCCCGAAGGTTCTATACTAGCTGCCATATCTACAACCCAACTACGGGAATTGCCTATTTAAACCCTCTGGTTCACGCTCTTCCTATTACTACCCGTTGCACTGCACAAACGCAGATATTAAGGGGCCCCAACTCTTTTTGATAAATCATCAGCCTAAGGGCTACTTTACCCTCGCACCAATTGCCTACCATTGTTTTCTGTGTCCCATTCCACTTCGGATATGGATTTAGCGACAAAGCTGCTTGCCCTTATTAGGTTCATTCCAATCCCGACCACCCACCTTCTTTTGGTAGTGTCGTTGTAGATCTTCACTATTACCTCCTAATTCGGGACTTGCCAAACGGGTTTCCATTCCTCTGGTTCCCTGGATTTTACGGTGTAACAATAACACCATTGCGCCGTAGCTCCCATTCAAGATGGTGGAACCAAGGTAACAGGTTTTTGCAACCTAACCAATCCGAGCCACATGGTTACCGAACACAGGCCTATTGTTCAAAGCGTCAACAGTGGGATTTGAACTGTCAACTTGCCGCTTGGGGGTGACACCTTGACCACTTCTCTAAGGCGCCACACCCTGGTTTAAAATTTTACTATAACAAATAGGAAACTTCAAATTATATACCACAAAATTTTGGGAAATATTGGCTATAATTTTGAAAAGTTTTATTAGAAGCATATTTTTGCTTTCAATATAAAATTTTTTGTACCCCGTAAATCATATGTAAATTGATCTATGTTCACCCTACCCCTGTGTTTTCACTTGGTCATAAATCAAAATATCGATTGCGCTATTTTTAAAGTTTGACAGTATGTACGCATCAAATAAACAAGTTATTGACTGTACATTTACAAATTTATCAATATTAGATATTAAAATTCAGTGCATCTGCATTCAAAATTTTACTAGGATAACCTCTGCTGCATGTTTAACAAGTTATTAACTGTACATTACAAAGGATATCGTTCCACATGCATCATTTAAATATTAATATATAGAAAATTGTGATATCGATATCAATAAATTACGCACAAACGTAATCAAAGTAGATTGTGATCAGTGTTCTAATTCTGTAATTGTTTTGATAATATTTTACAGGTTTTCACTTGGTCATAAGTCATTATGCGATTGCGTTATTTTTAAGTTTGACAGTATGCAGAGTATATCAGGGCTCTCCCATTAAGTTCAGGTCGTCATTACCATAGCTGGCGCAACATATATTATTAAAAAACTTAAAATTTGCGCAGAGGCTTCCTGTTCAGAGTTGATTAAAACTTTTTACAGCATAAATGATAAGAGAATCTATGTAGTGACATCGATCATTGACCCGTTTTACAAATAAATTAAAATAAATTGAATCATAAATCCATTAATCATTATATCAGTTCTATACCTAATATGTTCTGAATTAGTAAGTTTATCGAAGACGAAGTGTGAAAATTTTTTAATATTTCACCACATGCATTATTTAAATCTCAATATGTAGAAAATTGTGATATCGATATCGATATGAATTATGCAAATGTAATTAAAGAAGACTGTAATCAGTGTTCTAATTCTGTAATTGTTTCGATAGTATAAACAAGTTATTGACATAGGCTTACATCCGTTAATCGTTATCTATCCCTTAATTTGTTATGCAGGCATATTTGCCTGCGAAAATTTTAAAATTTTAAATTTTTTAAATAAAACCTTAAATATTAATTTTAGCTATATACTTTCTAAGTAAAAAATATAATATTAGTTCTGTTTTATCAACTTTATTATAAAATTTTTTTAAAATTATTAAAAAACTTTGGTGTAATAAAAGTTTAAAGTTTTTGTTTTGGAACTTTTACTATAGAATTTTTTCTTTAGGTTTTTTCAAATTTTATATATTCCCGTCTATAAAAAAATTTTTCACTTCTAATACAAGTCTTAATTTTTACAAGTAAATCATATAAAGTCAAATAATGAAAGTTGTCATCCTTTATATAAACTACAATATTGTATTAGAAACTATATTTTTAAACCCAATATTTAAAGAATTCGCCAAAATATTGTAAAATATTTTTTTGGTTAAAAAATTTCTTTAAAATTTAATATTTTCAGCTTATAAGCAACATAAACTTTTTGTCTTATAATATAAATTTAAATAATTCAAAAATATAATCCTTGTTATTAAAAATTATAATACCAAATTTTATTTAAATATTTTAAATGATTAAAAAAATAGGTCAGAGGTATATTTATAGTAATTATACAGGCAAATTTGTCTGCGAAGTAGTACAAACTAAGGGATTACAATTAAAGAATAATTCCGAATTAGTAAGTTGATCAATATCAAAATATATATACTTTTTTATTTATTTATATTCGTTTAATCATAATAGAAGACACATTATATAAAAATTTTTTAATACTTCACCACATGCATCATTATTTAAATCAAAGATGCGGCAAAACAAACATCTCAATTTTTATTAAAATTTTTTTTACCCTTCAAAGAACTTTTTTTTTAAAAAAAAAAAATAAAAAAATACATTCTGGAACTAATTATTTTTCATTAGGACTAATCACCGTGATACTACTATCACAGGGTAAACATGACATTTTAAATATCAGATGATCATTTAAAGTACACTGCGCTACATTTCATATGACAATCGGTATGAACTGATTCTGCATTTAATTAATCGTGCATAATCGATCATGCATGCTCTCGTTGAACAGGGCTCAGCTTACGGCGAAAAAATTCAAGAAATCTAAAGAGAAGAAATTAAGAATTAGTTAGAAGTAGTTAACAATATAAAATATTGTTAAACATAGCCATCATTATTATAATCATATAATACTTATTCTTATAATCTCCTTAATTATAGTGATCTTTTTTTTGATTTTGTTCGTGATGAAAGATCCGATTTATCCCTAAACCTCTCTAGTTTATTAGTTTAGTTTTAACTATAAAAGCTCTGTAATTTCCCTCTTGTAAAAGATATCTATTTTACGAAATTCCAATAATTCTATAATAATATATTAATAAATCTTCAGATTATCATATAATTAAATTCAATAAATAAATATAATAAAACTCAGACTATCACCAAGTCATGCCTCTGGCGAGCTGCCTTTGTATAGACTCTAAATCGTAAAATTGAATAAACAGTAAATTCTCTTTGTAAAACCACAAAACGAAGAAGGTTTAAAGATAGGAATGGTTATAAATTGTAATTAGCTTTACTTAAAAACAATCTGAAAAATACTATACACTAGTGATTGTACCCGGGTAGAACTTGCAATTGTGTGAAATAGTAATTTATCCAGATATCTAGGTAATTTAATAGTAACCGGGTAGAGGCTTTCCCAACGGGTACAATCTCTACTGTACACAATGCGAGTTCGGATGAAGAATTAATGTTTTTATAGGTGAGTGTGGGTAAGCTCCATTCTTGCTTGAAATGTATGGGTTAAATGTTATAGTTGTAGTATACTCTGCGTATTGTTAGCGATGATATGTAACTATCATGATGATATTACCAAAAGATATGGGCAACTCTATGTTTGTGATGAATAGATCTTTGTGTTAATCTATTTAGTTTTTGAATAGATTTGTTGCTCTTTTTTTTCGAACGGCAAGGACTTTCTTCTTCTTGGTATATTATAGGTGAGTGTGGGCAATCCCCATTCTTGCTTGACATGTATGGATCAAAGTTACACAGTCACTTAGTGAACATATAGTCATGGTACACCCTTTATAACTTCAAGATAATACGCAAAGATGTAATTCTGCATTTTGGCTTAAATTAAGCTTATTAAATTAAGCTTAATTTAGGCTGAACTTTAAAATTACATCCCTGCAAATTATTTGGCAATTATATACGGTTACTCTACATGATATCACCGAAAGATGTGGGCAACCCCCATATTGTGATGAATAGATCTTTGTGTTAATATATATATTTTTATATATTTAGTTCTGAATAAATTTATTACATTACAATGTCTTTATTTTTTTTTGCAGTGAATTTTTCTGAGGACTTTCGGCGCTTTTTGTTTACTTAAAGGAAAAGTTCTCTTGTAAATCTTTGGACGAAATTATGATAATTAACCTTTTTTAATTCTGTGGATTGTAATAATCATTCTTTTTCCTTTAGCTTTCTTGGAGAGTATCATTTTTTCATCATTCTAGAGCAACTATAATATGGTGATCGTATTTATTCTGGATATCATTATTGATTATTGTCGTTGATTACTATAGCTGGGTGAAACACCTTTTTAGGGTTAAAGTATTTTATAGGTGAGTGTGGGCAATACCCATTCTTGCTTGACATGTATAGATCGAAGTTATGCTGTCACTTAGGTGAATGCTATAGTCATAGTACACCTTTTATAACTGCAAGGCAATGCACAGGGGTATAATTTTGCACTTTGGTTTAAATTAAGCCTAGTTTTTTAAACTTAATTTAGGCTGAACTTTAAAATCACGTCCCTGCACGTTATTTTGCAATTACATATAGTTACTCTACATATTGTCAGCCAGATGATATGTAACTATCATGATGATATCACATGTTGTAATGAATAGATCTTTGTGTTAATATTTTTTTATACTTAGTTTTGAATAAAACTCCTCGACAGAATGAAAGATTAAAATTGGTAGAAAATAGTAGAAAAATTTGATTGAAGTAGCAGAACTTAGGTTTATAATCCAAATATTTTAGCAAAAAAAAAAAAAAATTATAAGTATTAATCGAACATATATCTCGTATATTTTGTTTTCAAAAATATAATAAAAAATTGTTGTAATGTCATAAGTCATTTTCAATAAAAAATTTTTGAACTGTTTTCAATTGTTGTAATGTCATAAGTCACTATCAAACATGTACCTCGTATATTTTGTTTTCAAAAAAAAATAATAAAAAAAAAATGAAATAAATTGTTGTAATATCATAAGTCACTATCAATAAGAAACTGTTGTCACTATCAATAAAAAAATTTTTTTACGCATCGTTGTGTGAAATAAAAGAACTGCAATTCATCATTCTCTTTACAGAAGCTTTATCTATGATGATAGCATGTAATTGAAATACCGCATATCTGCTTATATGGGGTGCCTTATATTAAAAGGGCCCATTTTGTCATATAGCTTATTTTGAGATAATTGAGTTTTAATCGTTTGTTTTGATTTTCGGACTGATCCGGGATTAAGCAAATTTCATGATTTTGATTGGTTAAATATAACAGGTGACTATCGGGTAATCTCATGATGTGCTTGCCCTTAGGCAGACTCGTGTAGTTTTTCTTTTACATTACAGCCATTTTTTATTATGCAAATCGACCTTTATTTATAATCGAAAAATGTCAACTATGTCGAAATTTACATGAATCTAATAAAACTCATTTTTCAAAAAAATCGCAAAATGGGCCCTTTTAATATGAGGCACCCCATATTGTTGCAGCAGAATTTTTTATGATGGATATAAACACTTCCAAAACAAATATATACTTTTGCGTATCTGTGAATCTGAAACTTCAATTTTTGTACATGCTCGATTTTGTGTAATATCACAAATATAGTCGTTTAGATCTCTCTTAAAATTGAATTCACTTAATCGTTAAAGAATTTGTTGTAATATTTATTCAATAGAAGCTATAATAAATTATTTTATATAGTATAAGTATCAATTTTTTATTGATCAAAAAATACAACTATAATAAAAAAGTAAACTACAAAATTATGCAACTATTGAAAAACCAAAACAAATTTTGATAATAATAACTCCAACAACTTTAAGATCGATGACTCCAATAGCAAAATTCATATTTAAAAAAAGTTAATATAGAAGACAAAAAAAACATTAATAAATATACAAAAAAAAACAAAAAGCTTACTTCAATTTAACAATAATCAAATCAATAACAAATTCCAATATACGAATAAACAATTTATTTTTATCAACAAAGCTTTACTTTTTCTTAATTATAGATAATAATTCTATTCTGGTTTTCTATAGTAAACACTTCATAAAAGACGTGTTATAAACCTTCAGTATGTATTCTAAACTAAACCATGTCACTTATACATATTTGATCTAAACTGACATTTGCATTTGTTGACAATTTAACTTCTATAAGATTAATTATCCTACATAAATGTAATAAATTAATTCACATAAATTCTTCAAGACCAAAGCTTATCTAAAATATCTTGTTACCTTTTAGTTGACTGATTTTGATATTTGTGTATCTAAATTTTAGTAGGTTAGCATTAATATTATTATAAAGTAAAATTTGTATTTATTAGCAAGAAGCATTAAGTTTACAAAAAAATACTTTGTAGTGTACAAGTTACCTCGTGATTGATTTAGACAATAAAAGTTGATATTAGTCTGCAAAAGGTAAAAAAAAAGTCATTATGAATGCACTAAAATTTTTTTCAAGGGGGTTTAAATCACACACGATAATGTAATTATAGTGTTCTAAGCTGATTAAAATTTTCTGGCTCAGCTAAGCCGTTAAAATTTTATTGGCTTAGCGGCTTAGCAATTTTTTTATAAAATAAAAAATTTTAATTTTTTTTTTATTAATCAAAGTCATAATATATATAAATTTTATTTTATATATAAAAAAATATACAGAAAAATATAAAAAAGTCAATGATTGGAGTCAATATATATATATTAGTCTTTTACTGATACTTCATAATGCTTTTAAAATCCATTTACTTTAAATTTGTTTAATATCTTTATTAAAAATCTAGTAACTCACTGAAAGTAATTTGACTTCCTAAATATTAAGTTGGAAACAATTAGATCTTTCTAATATAACTATGCCTCACAATTTAAAAAAAAAATAAAATTATTACTTCTGCTCATTTTCTTTACTAATGTTTTGCTAAATTAAGACTCAATATTCTCATATCTTTTACTAAATATATCTTGCATGTAATCTAGAATTTTTTAGCTAGAGTACTAGAAAATGAATAAAAAAACTGGTATAGTTAAATTTTAATGCTGATAAATCTTATCAACATATATATATACTATGTATAACTTATTTATTAACACTAGTGACAATTAATAAGAAATACCAAAATAAATTTTTTGGGATATAAAAGTTTTACTGTATATAATTTAAAAACATTATTCATGAGGTTCAAAATTTAGATATGTGAAGATACAATTACATAATTTAAATATAGTAAATTTTAGCATAAAAACCTGTATTTAATTTAACTGGTAAATAAATGATTAATTACATTAAACATATTAATTTTTAATAATAACCTTATTAGCTGGCTAACAAGATTACTAGCTGGCTAAGCAGCTAAGTGACTGGCTAAGCAGCTAGCCTAATCGGCTTGAAACACTATGTAATTAGATACTAACTCATGACTAACAAGGTTCAAGTTTTTTTTTTGTTTAATATAAAGTTTTTTTGTTTGATATATATAAATCAGCATAAAAAATAAAAAAATCTTTGTGTAGAGCCCAAATAAAACACATTTTTCAGGCTTAGTATCTTTGGTGAGTTTAATTAATTATTGAACATCATTAAAAAATTTAAAAAAATTTATTTATTTTTTTTTCTTATAAATCGCTAACTATTAAGTTCAGAGTTTTGTTAAATATATAATGCATCTATATATCTTGGTGCTAATAGAAGGTTTTAAAAACAAATTTGTACCAAAAAAACTGTGGGTTTGGTCAAAATCCTGGCAAACAAATCCTGACAGGTCATAATCACGACAAAAAAATCCCAACAATCAAAAATCCCGACAATAAAAAAAAGCTTTTCTTAGCAATTTTACTACAAAATAGCCTAAATCAAATCCAAATCTAGGTGCTCACCTAACCCTAACCTAAGTACTCACCCTAACTAGAGATGGGCAAAATGCAAAATTTTCATTTTAGCATACACATGCGAATGCATTTTTTGAATGCATACATGCATGTTTTGGCCAAAATTATGATTTAATTTCTTAATGCTGGCAAGAATTAATTGCATGTTTTTGCATACCATGCATGCATTGCCCAATAATTTTTTGTTGTCGGGATTGTCGGATTTTTATTTGTCGGGATTTTGACCGGCACCCAAAAACCGCTGTATAACGGTTCTATTTACATGTAAAAAAAAAGCAAAATCTTGTGTGTAACAAAAATAAACTTTAAATACAGGAAATCTATAATCCACGGAAATAGGACGAACCTTATAGTACTACAATGGGCATCCACTTATTTGCGCGGGTAATACAAGCTCCTGGAAAGGAAATAGCCGAAAATTTTGACTATTCCGGATCAGCCCGACGAAGAATTCGAACACACGTAAAAGAAGAAAAAAGCGAAAATAGCAAAAACTAATGTTTAAATCGATCTTGGTGCACTAATTAAAAATGACGGGAATGAAATTTTACTTATATTAAGCATCACTCTAAACTCATAGCCTCTAAAGTTAAGGCCCTAACCCTAAATTTTTATCTCACGCACTTGGTTTATTTACAAAATCGGATTTCCTTTTTTGGTTTGTGTTACCCGCGCAAATGAGCAATGGTTGCACACATCTTGCATTTTGATCACGTTGGCATATCATATATGTTCGATTCTCTTTTTGTCGTCACGTGACCGTTGTGCAATACGAGTATTTTGTGTTATAAGTTGCCTACAGCCGCAGCGTGGCACTGCTCCCATTGTGTAATTTCATCATGTCAAATAAATTGATCCGAGCGAGAATAATAAAATGGCACTATATAAGGATCACCAGCACAGTTTGATACGGGTAAACCAAATATAATTGAGAAAGAATAGGTAAACGAGTTGTTAGATTATTCCAATATACACCCAATTCATTTTAATTAATATTATCAATTTCTAATCCGCAATAAATACCGATTCATGAGTGTTTTATTGTGAAACTATGTATTTTGTGAAATTTTGTGATTATCACAAAATTTTGACTTTTGTGATACTGTATTTTGTGAATACATATTAATTCTATTTATTTTATTTTTGTTTTTTAGGATTAATCATGGTTAGGGTTAGTGTTGATGCAGGCCTTAGCTTATACCAAAATTTAGCAAGGAATTCTTTTTTTAAATGAATAATGTAACTTCAATAAAGGTTTGAATATCGCATAAAATTTTTCTCTACAGTAATTACACAATATACATAGTAACTACAGCAGTTGCGTAACTTATATCCAATAGAAAAAAAAAAGGAATAAATTTTTAGCGTTAGCGTATATGTTTAACACATTTTATCCTATAGGATAGTAGGACATAAGTACGTACGTACGTACTTCAAAAAGAAAATATAATACTAAAAAAAGAATTTAAAAACGGTTCAGGAGGGAATTGTTTGATGAACACATAAAAATAAGATGGATGCTTCTTTTTTTTATTTAATACACATATTTTTTAAAGTTTTTAGTCGTTAATCTAGAAAATAAATCCGCAAAAAAAAATAATATATATATATAACAAATTAAAAATGCGGTGATCTTGCTGCTTTGCATGCTGTTGATATTATTTAATTATCGTATGGCGATGTTGTTACTACCATACCAAAATTTTGATCATATTTGTACGGTTGAGTTTTAAAATTCTTATTAGACAGAGCCGATAATATAATCAGCTCTGTCTAATAAGAACTTCAAACTCAACCGTACAAATATGAAAAATTTGGTGCGGCAGTACGTAACAACAGCCGGACGATAATACCGTTATCGTATTGCTGGATAAAAAATCGACACGATGGTATGGGTATGTATATCAGTGATCAAATCAAATATTTGTCAAAGATATGTGGACCGCGATTGTGGCCCACATATCTCCGACAAATACCTATTTGATTATTTTACCATACGATAACTTATAAATATTTTTGTGAAACAGGTTTTCTGGTTTCACACAAATCTGAAACTCTTTGTTTATTCTGGATTGTTGCGAGTCACCGTTATTAATTTTACAAGAATTTTGGTGACCATGTAATAAAAATCTTATTTAAAATAATAGTCACAATCAACACATATGCACGTTGGTGACCATGTCATAAAATAATAGTCCAATCAACACATATGCATGATTATTTTTTTTTTTTATTAAAAAAGTAATTTTGTTTGGTTGTTTTAATTTTGCGCTGATCTTTGGTTAAGTATTATTGGCAAAAAATTTCCTATTTGAAAAAAAAATGCTGCTGAATCTCAATTGTTTTAATCTCTTGTCATCATCAAAATAACTATTTAAATGGATCAAAGTAATTATTCCTGCCTTTTTATTCAATTGAATTCAATAGTCTATCTCTCAGTTCAACACATACTTCCGTATCCGTTAGTGCAAACTTTAATTTTCGTGCAATTCGCATTTTTCACTATTTATCGATCATGGAAACATTCTCAACCAGAGTCAATAGCTATGGGATGCATAATTGTATTGATTTTGATAAAATTATAGAAATTAATAGTGGTAGTTCAGGTGTGATTTATAAATATGAGTGTAAATGTTGCAAAATCACGAAAGCCCTCAAACGCCTAAGGGATAGTACACAAAGTCAAAATTTCAACAACGAGGTAAATGGAAATTTTATTTATTGTATCTAAGGTTTTAAAAAAAAGCAGGTTAAACCTATTTAATAGGTAATTTGTAGAATAATCCCGTGATGCTGACATAGTGATCGAGGGATTATTATATGATTATAATCCAGATAGTTAATATGCGATTGATTATTTAAATCCCATATAAGGTCGAAATTTTACGAAATGCTCAAGGTCACCCTAACATCATTACCTTCTATGGAGTTACAAAAGGTACGTACGATCGTTGTGACTAGACAGTTCTTAAATTCACCTGTGATGAGTTAAATCCCTCGGTGTGATTGACTAGTGATCGAGATTGTGCATAAACATAGTGCGAAATGCTGATATTAAATTTTAGCTACCAGCACAACTCTACGATAAAAAAGATGGTCTCGACCTTTTCTTTCTTCATGATGATGAACTCACATGACCGGCTAAATTATGCTCCACTAGTTAAAAGTTGAATATCGATCTATTAATTAAGAATATCGGATCTGCACAAGCCTAAAAATTTGGACTTTTGCCAGCCCGCACGGCCCGCAAAATAAAATTTAATATGTTTTTTTTTTAAAGTTCAGCCCGTATTTTACTATGTTTTCGCCACACCAGGCCAGCAATTTTGAGAAATTTTTAAAATTTTTAAATTTCAGCCCGACCAGTCACGACGCGTGTTTTTTTTTATCCGAATGCCGGGCATGATTGCATTGATCAAATACCTGTTGTGAGATTCTTTACATCATGAAAGTCAATATAACTATAAATCACACAACTACTGTATTTACATCATGCACATGCAAATATTTTAAAAATTTGATCTATATGATTTGTCACATTGGTATTTTAGTCAGTACACTGCGAGTTAATTAGTGGCAAATAGTTTAGCTGTCATTTTTCTTTTTCATAGAGTTGTGCCGATTGGCTAAAACATATGATTTACTTCAATTAGTCGTATGCTTACGCACGATATCAATCACGTTGAGAAATCTCAAGTCAAGGGTAACTACCCTCTTACGGCATATAAAATACCCAGTTATGGCAATGCTCATGTTCTAATGCTTGCATCTTTATTTAAATTACGTAACACCTGATTAAAAATTCAATTCTGGCCAACGAATATTATTAATTCTATTGTTTAATAATTTTAAAATATTTCAAAAAAATAGATCTTTCAAATGGATATTATTTTATGATTTTACAATACGTTGATAAAGATTTACGGGATTATTTAAGAGAAAATTTCAAAAATCTACAATTTCTCGATAAATTTCGTATGGCCGAGGAAATTACACAAGGGCTTTGGTTTTTACATACTAAAAATATAGTTCATGGTGACTTGGTAAATATATACCTATTTTATCTACAAATCATTTCAATTATTTAATAAACAATTTATCATTTTTTATTTGGTAGAATTCCAAAAACATTCTCATATATAATAAACAAATTAAGGTTATAGACTTTGGTGTGTCGAAGCAGATTAACAAAGTTTCAACACCGTTATGCTCAGAAATTAAAGGAATGCCAGCATATATAGATCCCCGATGCTTCAAAGACTTGAAATATGATAAAAAATCAGACATTTTCAGTCTTGGAGTTATTCTTTGGGAGATCTCAAGCGGTCAACCACCATTTAAACTATTGACTTCGCCTGAAATTTTTTGGAACATGCAAGTATTAAATGAATTTAGAGAAGCTCCAGCAGAAAACACACGGATTTTAGATTGTTCTTTAATTTTTTTGCGATTAAAATTTACGAGTCAAATTTCACCCACTCCAATATATTAAACTATACAAAAAATGCTGGGACAAAGATCCTAGTATTCGTCCAATTATTAAAACCTTAAATGAACTGAAAAATTCTTCAATATCTAGTGTATAAGTATTCATATACTTTGGCAAAATCGATTTATACGTAAAAAATTTCTCAATTCGACAAAATCCAAAATTTGTAATTTATAACGTATGCCGATTAGGCCTCCGCATGGGCCGGGTAGGGCCGGGTAATAGCAATACCCTAGCCCTACCCGTTTGTGTAAGGGCTTAACTATTGAGCCCTTACCCTTACCCTAGGGCCCAAAATTCAATACCCTAGCCCGGCCTGTTAGGCCCACAGGTATCCATGAACTGCCCGTGGGCCTAAATTTACTCATACAAAATTACAAGTGCAATAATAAATCTTTTAATATCGCTACTGTTAACTATTAATTGGGAGAGCGATTATCCGATTTACGAAGACGGAACACGTGATATGAGGTCACAAGATAGCTAATTCGGGATCGATCACGATTATCAATAAATTAAATCAATCAGTAATCAGGCCAGTTTAAATGTTATGCGGGATATGTATTTAATTCAAGGATAAATGATGCGGGAGATGTATTTAATTCAAGGATAAATGATGCGGGAGTAATGGTAAGGAAGTTTAAGAAAATAAAATTACTGATTAAGGGTAGTTTACTTTAAGATTAGCGATCAGTAACGAATTTCTTAAAGGTGATAATTAAGGTATGACGAAAATAAAATAAATAAATTTAGATGTATCAAAATAAAAAAATACTAAACATGTACATAAATAAAATAGATGTCAATTGAGAAATCGATTCTTCGTTAAAACTCTTTTAAAGACATCGAAGTCTGAAGGTAACTTTATTAAAG
>QKWP01003242.1:3386-20767 GCA_003550325.1 Gigaspora rosea | reverse complement strand
CTTTTTTTGGTTTATATTTTAAAAAATTAATATGTCAACAAGATATCGAATGGCAGATATTTATATGGTTATATTAATTAGTCGAATATCTTTTACCCGATTTTATAATGTTTGGTTTGTTACATATTGCCTATAATCTTCTCAATATCGGCCTATCATATTAAAAAATTTCGACCAGTGAATATATATATTATTTGAACCCCAAAATTTTTAGGGTATTCTAAAAATCACCCAATATGCGATGCTAGATATTATAATTGAGTTTTTAGCAAATTATATAAAATTTATATGTAATATCCAACTTTTAGCAAATTTACTTGATTTTAGAGATAGCAAAAACGTCTAAATTCATACAAAATCAGTTATGATCTATATAAGAGATGTTCAGAGTCCTACCAGAATTATAAAAATTTGACCAGAATTATAATTATAATCTGATATTTTCGGGACCCCACTCACCTACATAATTTCTGGAAGCCCTCTTAGGACTAGTTTATCCTTGCAGGAAACTTGGTAGAGCAGTTCCTGTCCTATACAAATATTATCTATACTTCTATAACTTACGGATTTACTAAGGTAAACAACTTGCAGTCAGGAATACTCTGCAACTGCCATAACTAGTAGAAGCACTTCATAAAAGCTAACTCTGGTAGCCAGGTTGGTGGACCCTATCTTTGAGGTCATAGTCATCTGATTCTCCAGCTCCAGTTTCTGATACTTCGGGTTTGATAGCACTAACAAAGATCTTTGCTACTTCCTTATTTGGAACTTGCTAAACGGGGTTCAGTTCTTTGGGTTTGTCTGTATAATAATATACAACTATGCCCAAAAGCTCCCATTCAAGATAGTGTATCAAGGCTACAGGTGATATATACTACCGATCAATAAAAAGTAGCTACTGGCACACAGGTCGATTTTTCCTAAGCATTGCTAGTAGGATTTGAACTCTAGACCTGCCACTTGGGGGTGACAACTTGCCAACTTCCCTAAATCGCTATACTCATGTTTCCGTATATTCTTAAAAGGTCTGATTATTATATTATCATAATAAACTTATACTTTTTTACTTTTTTTTAATTTTATGCTATTCCAAAGCATTTGTATATAGAAAAATAAATGATTTGTATAAAAATGTACAAGATAAAAAAAAAAACTTCTGGTATTAGATACTTTAATTAACTCGAAAATTGACAGATGCAAACTGGATAAAAAAAATAAAAATAAAAAAAAATAAAAAAACTTCTGGTATTATGATATACTGATATTTTTTTAAAAAAAAACTTCTAGTATTATGATATACCGATATTTTTTAAAAAAAAAAACTTCTAGTATTACAATATACTGATAATTTTTTTAAAAAAAAAACTTCTGATATTGTACGCGAATTTAATTTTGAGCGCATGTGATAAAAATTTAGAGTTAGGGCCTTAATGTTAGAAGCTATATGTTAGCATTATATGTAAAACTTTGGATTCGTATTATTTTACCAACAATCACTTAACAGACATAACACTATACCGACAACCATTTTACCGACAAGCTTTTTTTACTGACAAATAACTTGCCAATACTCGATTTGCCAACAAGCATGTTTTCACCGACATGTTGATTTTACCGACATACACTTCACCAACAGTTAATTTTACTGACAAAATCAACTTACCGACAAGCTCATTTTACCGAAAATAGAATTTACCAACAAGATTATACTACCGACAATACAATTCACTGACAAATAATTTGCCGACAAACAATTCGCCAGATGCCTTAAGTATCACAGTTGATGCTGAAGTTATAGGGTCTCGATTTGAAACTATAAGGCCTACTAAAATCCACATATACTCTGTAAATATGAAATCTATACCCAAATCCTACCCTAACTCTATAAGACAAAGACGAAAAAAAACATCCAAAGAAAATTTTAAAATTTTACTTTACTGAAACTATAAAAAAATTAAAAATATTATGATTATATATCTATTATGTTTTTATTATATTTTAAAAAACATAATAATTACTAGTTATAAGTTAATAATAATAATATAAATAATATATATTAAAACTGTTTTAGTAATATTAATAAAAACATTTTTAAAACATTATTAAACTAAATAAATTTCATATTTATAGTATAATATAAATATTTATATTATATAAATATATTATATTATAATATATTTTATAATATTAAATATAATATAAATAAAACAAATCAATAATATAATGATTTAGACAAATGTGTTTACCCCAAAATCTTGCAAAAAAGATTTTTTGTTAAAATACGAAGGATGGTTTCATAAGCAAAATTACGAGATATAAGCATTTTTTAAAAATAATTTTGGTTTAAAAAATATTTTTAAAAAACTTATTTTAATATATTTTTAAAATATAATAATAATGTTTTTATAATATTTTTAATAATATTAAAATAATGTATTAAAAATATTTTAAAAAAATTATTTAAATTTTTTTTTAAAATATAATAATAATATTTTTACAATATTTTTAATAATGTATTAAAAACATTTTTAAAAGTTTATTTTAAGTTATTTTTAAATAATAATAATAATGTTTTTATAATAATTTTGATAATATTAAAATAATGTTTTAAAAACATTTTTAAAAAGCTTATTTTAAACTATTTTTAAAATATAATAATAATGTTTTTATGATATTTTTAATATATTAAAATAATGTTTTAAAACCATTTTTAAAACTTTATTTAAAGTTATTTTTAAATATAATAAGAATGTTTTTATAATAATTTTGATAATATTAAAATAATGCTTTAAAAACATTTTTAAAAAATTTATTTTAAAGTATTTTTAAAATATAGCAATAATGTTTTTATAATATTTTTAATAATATTAAAATAATATTTTAAAATATTTTTAAACAATTTATTTTAAACTATTTTTAAAATATAATAATAATGTTTTTATAATAATTTTATAATATTTTTAAAACAGATTTAAATTTTTATTTTATTTTTAAAATTTTTATTATATTATTAAAATATTATAAAAATATTATTAAAATATTTTTTTATATAAAAGTATATTTATTATATTTTTAAAATATTATTATTTTATTATAAAAATATATATACTTTTTTTTAAGTTTCAGTAAAGTATATCAAAATAGATCATAACTTCAGCATTAGCCGTGACAATAATTATTATACGACAGGGTGAAACCCGCACAGCTAGCTAGTAAAACCCGCTATGCAGATCACATGAGAGTGAAATTCGCGTTAATCTATAAAACACACTATGCTAACGTGGATTTCACCCAAACCCTAGGATCAAAGCAGGTTTACTAGCTAGCTGCGCGGGTTTCACCCTGATATATTATTATTATCATCATTAATAAAATGTGCAATTTTATTGCCATTATTAATAAATTGCATAATACATAATGATTCTTAGTAGTTTATTACATTGCCGTGGTCTAATCGTATTGTCGATGAATTGTATTGTCAGTAAAATAAGCTTGTCGGTATATTCTATTTTCGGTAAAATGAGCTTGTCGGTAAGTTGATTTTGTCAGTAAATGTAACTGTCGGTGAAGTGTGTGTCGGTAAAATAAACTTGTCAGTGAAAAAGAACTTGTCAGTAAATTAAGTATCAGCGAATTTTGTGTCGGTAAAAAAAGCTTGTCGGTAAAATGATTGTTAGTGTAGGTTAATGTCTGTAAAATGATTGTCAGCGATTTGATTGCTACCCTAAAACTCCATTCCCGTTATTTTTAATTAGTGCACTGAGGTCAATTTAAATGCATATTTCTCTTTTATGTGTGCTCGGATTCTGCACAAATAAGTGAAAAAAATAGTAATATAATCAACCAATAAAAATCAATACATAAATCACATGCTTGATTAATCAAATCAATCAAGTACGTAATTTACATGATCAATTTTTATTGGTTGATTATGAGGTCACCATAAAATAATACCTTGAAATAATATAAATAGAATTATATATTATATCAAAAAAATAATTTGATAAATTGATAATATCTTGTATAATCCAGTAATCAGAATAAAATTATTTTTATACTATTCAATTTATCTTATTAAAATAAATTGTGGTATAAAAATAATTTTTATTTTAATCACTTGTTACAAGCAAAACCACAATCTGTGACAACTAAACTTGTAACGCCTCAATCTGTGATGACTAAACTTGTGATGCCTCAACCTGTAATGACGAAACCTATACTGCAAACGTAATGCAAACCTGTTTTGCAGTTCAAAATTTATCGTAATCTTCCAAAGGGGCATTACTAATAATAATAAAGTAGTTATAGCAGTGTTGTACGTTTTGGCTATCCAAAGTCTTTTTTGGCTTGTTCATGTTCAAAATTGTCCAAATGTCCAAGATTGTCCAAAGCTTGTCCAGGCTTTAAATTTATCTAAAAAATATATAACTATATATTTTTTTAAATACTAAACACATTCCAGTTAAAATTAAAATAGATTAACTTAATAAAATTTTAAGTAATTTTACTTTATTTAATTGTTCAAAATTGTCCAAATCATTGTCCAAAACTGTCCCATGACAACACTGGTTATAGTATTAGTCATAGTATAGTATAGTGCATATAACAAATATAGTTATTATTGAGTAATGGTTCTAGAGAAAAGGAAAAAATTAGTATTAGTATATAAAGCAAATAATGTAAACTACTATATTTAGCTTGATCAATAAATAAAAGTTTTCAAATCTTGCCCTTTATACTTATATTAATCTATTCTTGTTTTATTACTGGATTATAATCAGAGTTGTCATATTTATTATATTTGTTTTATTGGCTTCTATTTCTATTCACTTTTTTTATTTTTTTATTATGAATTTTCAGTATTAAATTTTATTAATTAAGTATAAAAATATTTTAAATTTATTATTTTACTAATAGTTTAACAATATATATCTAAATAATTGCAAATTATTAATAAAAAAAATTTTTTTATATAAAGACAAAAAATTATGTTTTGTTATATTGTTCGATTTGTCAATACTGATTATAATATATAATCAATTATATACTGCACAAAACTAATCTTTAAAGAAAGTTTAAATTTAGCAAATAATTAATGATATCTTGTAATCTAGTAATTAGAATTGGATAAGCTTTGTACTATTTGATTCAGAGTTGGCATTGGACAATGTCCAAATAAATTTAATTGGACAATTGGACATTTGGACATAGTCCAAATGTCCAAATAATTTTTTGGACCTTCAGGCATTGGACAATGTCCAAATAAATTGTAAGATTTATTGGACATATGTCCAAATAGTCAATTGGACATATGTTCAATTGTTCAATAATTTTATTGAACAATTTTAATAATATAATAACAAAAGCTTTACTATATATATTGCCATCTCTAAAAATATGCTACCCTCTCTTTTGGTCAACAAACTCAAAATGTCTTTGATCCAAAAATAAGCTATCTCACAATCAATAATAGTTGCTATATAGTAAAGTCCAAAGTTTACTGTACAAATTAATTATAGTCGCTTAAGTAAACTTTTTCAGTAGATCAAAATACACATACTTTAAAATTTTTAACAAATTTGAAGAACTTTTTATTAATTGGTTTTTAATTTTTGTATTTAACAAAAATATATTTATTGAATACAAATTAAAAGTCAAATAATAAAAGGTACTCCAATTATGATAAAAGTTTTAGTATAAATGTATTTTAGTCTTCTATACAAGTTCACTTATGTGCTAATAATTGATTTACAAATTTAAACTTTACTATGTATCAACTATTTGTAATTGACAAAAATTAATTGTCCGGAGCGAAGCGGAGGACCCCTATTTTCATGTCATTAGCAATTTTTGTCTGTCTGTCCACCCATGTGATCAATGATCTACACATACTAAAGGCATTAGCAGATTTTGTCCATCTGTCCTCCACGTAATCAATTGATCTATGCATACTAGAGGCGTTAGCAGATTTTGTCCGTCTGTCCGCCCACGTGATCAATGATCTGCACATACTAGAGGTCTTATCAAAATTTGTTCGTCTGTCTGCCCATGTGACCAATAACAACAATAATTAACTTTTTTTAATTCGCTCCGGACTTACAACAGCTCCTGTTTTTCTAGTTATATAGCTACCTCCAGATTTTTTGTGTTCAAAATTATCCAAAAAAGGGAGCTCATTTTTCAGAAACAATACCAACTACAATAATGCTATTTATTAATTTTATTTTTATTTCTTATAAACTTTTTTTACTTTTTAATTTTCAATAATAATTTATTAATAAGTTTTCTAATTCAAAGTGTTAACCTTGGCTAATTTATTTTATTTGGTATGTTTTCTTTATAATATGCCTTAAAAATAAAATCAACTATATTATTATTCTTTTTGAAATACAATTATTTTACAGGTTTTAATATTCTGTTTATTAATCATATTTTATTAGAGCAATACCAAATATATATTTTTAAAACTAGTATGTATATATATAAACATATTGCAAGTAAAATAAAATTTAATTTGGTTTAATAGTGTGAATATGTATATTATTGAAGGCGGAAATTTGGGTCAGCGTCACAGGACGGACAACCACAATCACCAAGACCAAAGAAACACCTCATAATATGCCCAATGTGAGAAGCGGTACAATTTGGCAAGGCTAAGGCATATCGGATATAAGATGAGTCAATGAGACAAGTTTGTCTTTATAAATAAGGAACAAGGAAACCAAGATCAGTTTTTTTTTATTTACAGGACAAGATCTAATCAAAAGATCAAAAACTTACAATCAAAAACCAATATAGTGAAATAGTGAACTACATGTTTTTTTTATACTATTCTATTTTTGTATAGGATTTCTAATTTTTATCCTTTATCCTACAATTTTTCTTACCAAAGGTCTAAATTATGCCATTTCAAAGCTTCTTGGATCTTGCATTTAATGTCCTTCCTGATTTAGTCAATTTCATTCAATCGATGAGCTGTGCGCAAGAACCAGTTTTTACTAGGTGATTAGTGGGTTATCACAGTACCTTCGTGAAACTCTAAAAAAATCGATATCATGTTTTTTGACCAATTCATTTCCATCTCTAACAATATATATACACATATTTTTATCATAATAATAATAATAATTATTATTATTAGTATACTTTTTAAATATACTACAAATTAGAAATATTTTGTATTGGTGAATATTGGCCTAAATTAAGTTTAATTTAGACCAAGTTAAATTAATTTTTTTTTAATGTCCAATAAAAAAAGTTACTATGTCCAATCAAATTATTTGGACAATTGGACATTGTCCAAATGTCCAAATTGTTCAAATGTCCAATATTATAACATGCCATTTTTAATTTGATTTATCATATTAAAATAAATTAAATAGTATAAAAATCATTATTATTTTTTCTAGTCAAAGTGCCTACTTTGGGAATTGGGTTTTATTCAAGATATATTGAACCTCAGTGTTCTATGAAAGACATTTAATATTTGTATATTAATAAAAATACAACTAGTCCTACCTGCTTCTTTTAATTGTTTATTTAAATAGCTATCTGAAGGCTCTATCCTAGCTACCATATCTGCAATTCATATATTGGTATTGCCTATTTAAGCTTTCTGATCCTTGCCTCCTACCAGCTCATCTTGTATTATTAGAACATAGTTCTAGATACTAACTGCATCCTTAGAACTAATTTATTCTCAATGAGAAACTTGGTTGAGCAGTTCCTGTTTTATACAGGTATTACCTATATTTTGGTAACATATGCATTTACTAAAACTTATACTTGTAGTCAGGAATTGTCTTAAACTGCTATTATTATCTATATTAGCAAATTTAATAGAACATAATATTTTAAAATAATTTATAAAACATAAAAAAACCATAATATTATGTAAAATACTTCAAAAGCTTGCGAAATATACAAATTACAAAATATTACATAAGATATTTCAAAATATTTCGAAATTTCTTACGTAATATTTTGAATTTTTTAAAAATATTAAATATATTGAAAAATGCAAGTGACAAATTATTAAACTAACCATCAATATTCTAGAAATTTAAATTAGACTATTTAATGAATTCTTCTTATAAACTTAAATATGAGCATAAGTTCACATTAATATGAAATAAAATGGATAGAAAAATTACAATTAAATATTTGAAATATTTTTATCTTTAATTCATTTAATGTATTAAAAAAATTTAAAATAGTTTGCATTTTTGGTTTTATATACCGTCTATTGACTTTATCTTTAATTTCTACAAAATTAGTATTTTCAAAATAAATTAGAATTATTTCAAATGTTGTACAATAAATTAAAATTTTTTAAGTATATATATAAACAACATTTATTCATACTAAATTTATTGATATAAGGGCTTATTTTTTATCTTTTTAGAAATTTAATTGTAGGTCTAATAATTAATTAAATGAATCTTTTTTGCAACGTTACAAGACTATTAACAGTAAT
Organism: Gigaspora rosea; assembly: GCA_003550325.1. Taxonomy (NCBI): domain Eukaryota; kingdom Fungi; phylum Glomeromycota; class Glomeromycetes; order Diversisporales; family Gigasporaceae; genus Gigaspora; species Gigaspora rosea. Next base: position 12,291 of record QKWP01003242.1, on the reverse strand, counting down.
AAACAAAGTAATCAAAAGTCAAAAGGTAAATAGTAAGCGTAAACTAATGTGAAAAAAATTCAAAATATTTCGAAATAAATAGAATCATATTTATTTACTTCAAATATTGAGTTAAAATATTTATTATTAAATAATGAATTTTTCAAATAACATCTAAGCGGAATAAAATGTATTATAAAAAATGATAGAGTTTAAATACAATTCAATTAAATTCAAAGCTTTTAATTCTAATTTATTTGAAGTCATTCATTATTTAATAAAATATTTAATTTTGATGTTTAATATTTCTTAATATTCGCAACAATTCGGAATAATTCTCAATTAGTTGAATTTTCAAAGCTCATTACCATCTATATCTATATAATTTAGTTATATACGTCACTCTGGTTATACTGACAGCTGGATTAACCAACAATTGGTTATATCGACACTTTTTTCAAAAAAAGACTATAATGTTAAAAATTCATTGGTTATACTGACAATTATAAGAAATATTGATTATACCGACATACTAACAATTTAATATTAAAAAATTATTTAAAATAATTTTTATTGCTAGATATAGTGACAATTTTTATAAACCAACTGTTGTTATAGGTGTACCAATCAAATTAATTTTTTAAATTTGCTTTATACTATGCTTAGTATGAAACAATAAGCATAAAATAAATTCATTTCATCATTTTATGCAAATATGTGATGAATTTATTTTATGCTAAATATAAAACAAATTCATTTTGTACTAAAATAAATTCATTTTGCTAAGTTTATTATTCTTAGTATAAGCTTGGTAAAAACAAAAAAATTTACTTTTGCCTAAGCCAACATATTTATACAATATCAATATAATGTCGGTATAGATAGAAATGCTTATTAAACTGATATCTGGATATATCGACAATTTTTCTATTGCTAGAGAATGTCGATATAACCAAAGTGACGTATAATTATTTTTATTTATTTCACAAACGTGTGTATATTTTAAAGATTATAATTTATTGGGCCAACGATTGACTTGCTAAAAAGGTAAAAATTTTGCTTTTTTTTACTTTTAATAAACCCCTTACATATCAATTACTTTAGTACTTATAAATATATTGAAAAAAACCTGATTATATAAAAATCAAGGATGCTTCTATGTAACAATAGAATAATGCATGTTTGTGAAATTTTCTATAAATGAACACCATTTGAAAAGTATTTCGCTATCCTAAATATAGTAATAAAAGGTTAAAAGAATAATAATTTGATAAGAGCTAATACATTTAAGCAATTTGCTGTATTGCATATTGTTTTAATTTACTTTGAAGTAGTCAGGAGTTATTAAAGCTTATAATTTATTGGGCCAACGATTGAATGGCTAAAAAGGTAAAAATTTTACTTTTTTTTCGCTTCTAATAAATTCTTTACATATCAATTACTTTAGTACTTATAAATATATTGAAAAATCTGATTATATAAAAATCTAAAATGCTTCTATATAACAATAAAATAATGCACAATATGTATATTCATGAAATATTCTATAAATGGACATCATTTGATTTCAAGCAGATTAATTTATTTAAAGTATTTTGCTTATTCTAAATATAGTAATAAAGGTTATAGTTTGATAGGGGCTAATACATTTAAGGAAGTCGCTATATTGCACATTGTTTTAATATCAAATTTGCTTTGAAGTAATCAGGAGTTATTAAAAACATTAAACAAGTATAGCAAAATTTTTCTAATGTATTTAATATATTAAATAACTTTAAATTATATAAAAATGGTTTGTATTTTATTTATAAATTATAATATTCTGAAAGTTACATAAGTAATATATAAAAAATTGATTACTTTAGATAAAGCAAATATATTTAAATGCATTTGTAGTTAATAAGAAATAATTAAAGAACTTGATATATGCGAAATAATTTGATTATGTTAAAACTATCTTGAAAATATTTAAATAAATTTAATTTCTCTATCTTTCTCTTCATAATTTTCCTATCAACTTCATTTGCCACATTAAATTCTCTTTTCCATATACATTTCATATCTCATTTATTACATTTTTTTGCTTAATCTTTAATATAACTAAAACCTTTTGTATTTTTTCTTTATTTCATTTTTTATTATATATCTTTATATTATTATATATTATATACATATTATATACACAAATGTCTACTTGAAAATTAGAAAAAAGTGAAAAAATATACACTAAAAGGCGTGAAGATTTCTTAAAAATGACAGCTAAAAGGTGTGAAGATTTCTTAAAAATGACAGCTGTTAGTGGCGTATTTTCGCAAATACTGAGAGGGCTGCTGCACAGCCTATTAAAACTATTGGCTTAGGATCTCATTATTCTCCAAGACCTTCCAATAGTTAAAATTCAATAATATAATTTTTTTTATTTCATTAATTTCTATTTATAATATTTTTAAATTAATCTACTATTAAAAAAAATTTAAGATCAAATTACTTTGGCTAAAATTAAGAATATGCTTATTGGGCTATCTGAAAAAGTTGATAGATTAAAGCGAAAGATTTTGAATATGGATAGTTATATGGAGTGCTCCGTATTAAAAGGTCCCATTTTTACATTTATCTCATTTTGAGATAATTGAGTTTAACCATTTGTTTTGATTTTCGGACTGATTCGGGATTAATTAAATTTCACGATTTTGATTGGTTAAAGAAGGCAGGTGACTATCGGATAATCTCGTGACGTGTTGGCTCTACGCAGCCTCATGTAATTTTTCTTTTTAAATTATCTTGATTTTTTATTATGCAAATCAACTTTTATTAATAATTGAAAAATATCAATTATGTCAAAATTTACATGAATTTAATAAAAACTCATTTTTCAAAAAATTGTAAAAATGGGCCCTTTTAATACGGAGCACTCCATATGTCAGAGATCTTAACCTTTCAAATGAAACAAAATTCATTAAAGTAATTATTATTTTTATCAGTTATATAAAATGTTTATAATTAATTTAATCTAAAGTTAATAATATTTTATTTTATAATAGCAAACTTGTGTAGCAATAGCTAAACAACTAATTGCAAAAAATATTTACCTGATGGAGGAACAATTTAAGGTTGAAACTGAGGAATACCTCCTAGAAAATGAAGCAGATTTCTACAAAGAAATGGATGATAGAGATTGGAATACATATTATAAAGATAAACTCGCAAAACCTATAAATTTTTTCATAAATTCGATTACATTCGCATTGTGTTAAATTATTGCATTTTCATTTTTTTAAATTATTGTTTCTTAAAATATCAATGTATTTCAAACTAATTCGAACTGGTTTTAATTCATTCGTATAAATTTATTTTTTAGCTCCTAGCTCAGCATCAATTTTGCAGAAGTCAAGTTTCTTTAAAAATTAAGGAATCAGTTTTTGCTGTTTTCGGGGAGACCTTCTTAGATCCAATTAACACAAACGCCATGCTACAAACTATTATGTCGTGAAAACAATCCTATAAAACAAAATTATGCTATAAAAAGCTTTTTAAATCTATAAATGAAGATAATGCCGCTGAATCCTATTTTACGTGCATACTTGCGAGTTCATGGCCAGCTTCTACACCTACCAATATGCAATTGGCATACACAATAACAGTATGCCAAATATTGCTAAACGAACATTATGAAAAGCTCACTATGAGCGGTGAAATAACTAAAAATAGACTAAATAAAAACATAGTAAGTAATATATAATTATTATATTTAAATTATTTAAATATATGTAAAATAATTATAATATTTGTAAATTTAATTAAATAAGAATAAGTTAATAAAGCAAGGTCTCACCTTAACATTTAAAAAAAAAAAAAAAAATAAGTTAATGGCTGGCACTGCTTGTCGCCCCCTGCTACTGATAATGAGGATTTTTTAACGAAAGATGAACAAGTCGAAGTAATTTCATTATCTAGTATGCGGGATTGAAAATATAAGAGGGCTTCCACCATATCCTGCAATACTAAAAATGGCAAACAAGCAAAAGTTACACAAAGCCCTGGTTCCGTCCCTGATTCTTCCCACAATTCACATACAACCGAATCATATTAAGGTGATTCACAACATCTCGCACCAAGCCAGGATAATCTGCGTCTTACACCAAGCCAGGATAATCTGCCTGTACCTTCCTCATCTTCAAGCCTTCCACTAATACAACCTCATTCTGAAAATGCTGGTCATCACGAATAAAATAATAATTTTTTACTTTTTTTATTTCTTTATGTATTTGTTTTTTTTATATACGTTTTTATATTTTTTTATTTTATTACATATATATATTGTTTTTTTTTATTCTATTACATTTTTATATTTTTTTATTTTATTTTATATATATCTTATTTTTTATTTTAATACGTTTTTATATATTTTTTTTATTCTTTTTTATGTTATAGTTAATTTTATATTTATAATATTATTATTTTGATTTTTATTTAAAGGAAAATGTTTTCCATACACCCATGCGGTTATGCACTCCTTGGCGACCTACCACCCTGGAAGTGTAAATCATGATTGATCAGATCTAAGATCACATATTTCAGTTTTATTTTTTTTTTTGTTTATTTTTTTTTTGTTTTGTATTTTGTTTTTTTTTGTTTCATTTTTTGTTTTTTTTTGGTTTGTTTCTTATTTTTTTTTAATGTTTTGCTTTGTTTTATTTTTTTTTGTTTTTTGTTTTTTTTTTAGTTTGTTTCTTGATACTAACTTTTTTTTATAGATCTTGTCTTTACTAGAATGTAGTTGGTACTGGAATCTAGATGGGCAGAAACCACGAAACTAGCCAATATAAGTATCTCTCTTTTTTTTTTTTTTATTGTTCTTCAAATACTAATTTCTTTTTCTTTTTTTGCCGTAGTGTATTCGTTGAAACCCAGATTGGAGGTGACATTCTTTAGGTGGTAAATATCTAGCAGTCTTTATTCAGGATTTTTTTTTATTTTTGGGATAGTTTTTTACTACTCTTTCTCTTCTTTTTTTCTTGTAGGATTTTTTTTTAAACGTTCTTCTTTCTTTAATACTCTTTCTTCGAGTGGTAGGTGTAGTGTTTGATGTTCTTTATTTTGCATTCTTTTTGTTTTGAGTAGTTTCTTTTACTACCTTTTTTCCTTTTTAAGATTTTTGGCGTTCTTTCTTCATGATAAGTATCTTGTGCATTCTTTTGTTGTTTTCTTGGTAGATTTTTTTTACTGCCTTTTTTTTTTTTGTAGAATTTCTCTTCTTTCTGTCATTCTTTCTTTGGGTAGTAAGTATCTGGAGTTCTGTATTTTGCATTTTTTCGTTTGTTTAGTTCTTGGGTAGCTTTTTTACTATTCTTTCTTTATTTTTTTTCTTTGTAGGATTTCTTTTAGCATTTTTCTTCCTGGCGTTCTTCGAATAGTAAGTATCTGAATTCTTCCTTTCTGGCATTCTTTCTTCAAGTAGTAAGTATTTGGCATTCTTTATTTTTTCGTTTTGTTTGGCTCTTGGGTAGTTTTTTTAACTACTCTCTCTTTCTTTTATTTTGTAGAATTTCTTTCGTCATTTTTCCTTTTTGGCATTCTTTCTTCAGTAGTAAGTATCTGGCATTCTGTATTTTGTATTCTTTCGTTTGTTTGGTTCTTGGAGAGATTTTTTTTACTACCATTTTTTCTTTTTTTTTTCTTGTAGGATTTTTCGGCATTCTTTTTCCTGCCGTTCTTTTTTCAGGTGATAAGTATCTAGCATTTTTATCTTGCATTTTTTCGTTTGTTTGGCTCTTGGATAAATTTTTTATTATCTTTTTTTTTTCTTATAGGATTTTTTTCGCCTTTTTCCTTTCTAGTATTCTTTCTTCGATAGTAAGTATTTGTCATTTAATATTTTGTATCGTTCTTTAGTGAGTTTTTTTTTTGTGTTTTCTTGTGCATTTCTACTAATTTCTTTCTTGCTTTAGGCTTCTTTTGGTGTTCTTGTCTTTGGGTGAACTTGTATCGTTTTCTGGAATTTTTTGCCGGAATTGTATCGTTCTTTGGTGAGTCTTGGTATTTTTGTGTTTTTTTTTGTGTTTTCTGTGTTAATTAACTTTCTTTCTTGTTTAGACGTTCTTCTGGAGTTTCTTTTCTTGGCGATTTTGAATTTCTTGCGCGTTTTTTTAGTCATTCTTCTGGTATTCTTGTCTTTGGATAAACCTGCGTCGTTTTCTGAAAATTCTTTGGCGGATTTGTATTGTTCTTTGGTGAGTGTGGTTTTTTTTTTGTGTTTTCTGTGTTTATTAACTTTTTTTCTTGTTTAGACTTTCTTCCGGAGTTCTTCTTGGCAATTTTGGATTTCTTGTACATTTTCATGCTCTCTATTGACTTTTTTTAGGCGTTACATTTTTTCTGGTATTTTCTTCAACGATTTTGAATTGTTTAGTTTTTTTTTCTTGGAATTTTATTTTATTTTTTTTTTATTACAAGTATTATTAATAAAAATATTGTTATTATAACGTAACAGTTTTAGTATATTATACAAATTAGTAAAATAAATCTTACCAATTTGTATTGATGGGTCAGAAGGTCGGATGCTCGGTTTGATCTCGATTGTCTATCACATGCTAAAATTTAATTGGTCGATCAAAGGGTGCACGGCTGTGCAGGTGCACAAAATTTTTAAACCCTTTATTTAATATATTTTTTTTGTTTGTTTTAATATAATTAAATACTTTGATTTTGTTAAAGTTTAATCAATTCAAATTAGTTCGAATTAGTTTAGTACTATGAATATCACAGCATTTAATTCTAATATTTTATTGCATAAAAATATTTACTTTTATTAAGTTTTATATTATATTTTTAGGACCCCAGACATCTCTCATATGGGTCATAGTCTAGGAAAACCCCCCTCTGAAGGGTAGTTTCCATTTTGAGAAAATAGCGATTAATTGTTTGTGAAACCTAAATTTTGCTACTGAATTTTTTGTTTATTTTTAGATATTAATTACTGAGTAAACAAGGTCATGTAATTATGAAACACTGATTGACCAATCTAATTAAATTGAGCTGTCAATCTTTGTTTGTAAATCTATTTTTAGAACACGAATATTAAACAATAGTTTTACATTCAAGTTAAAATATCTTGATAAATTATTATATCAATGTAGAATAAAAAGTAAAATACAGTCAACTCTTTCTAATCCGAACTGCCGGGACTGATTTTTTTTACTATGTAAAAATTTGAAAATGTTCAGTTTTCAAAAAGTTATATATGGCTTATCCGANCCGAACTGCCGGGACTGATTTTTTTTACTATGTAAAAATTTGAAAATGTTCAGTTTTCAAAAAGTTATATATGGCTTATCCGAACTTTATAATAAATTTTACAAATGTTCTAGAAGATTTTGTTTAGTTTAGAGAGAGTTTAATAGTGTTCGGTTTAGAGAGATTCGGATTAGAAAGAGGCAACTGTATATATAGATGTAAACCAAACCTTTAATTTGAATCAAAAATCTCAAAATTTTTAAAAAAGTGCCAGAAGGGGGTTTTTCTAGACTATGACCCATATAGATCATAACTGGATTTTGGCCAATTTTGGTCCAATTTGCTAAAAACAACAAAATATATTTGCTTAAATAACTTTTGATCTAGTAATTATAATTGAATGAACTTTTTTTTGTTAAATGTACCTCACTAAGAGCTTCATTTTAAAAAAAAGTTTGTTCAAATTGGTTCACTGGATGCCAAGATAATTGGCAAAAACTGTTTTTTGCTTCTCAAATTTTAGGGGTTTTTGCTAAAAAAAACAAGTATGACCTTTATACTAAATGTCCGGGGTCCTATATTTTTGAATTATTCTAAAATAATTTAAAAGTTTTTAAATTTTAGTAATACTTTAATTTAATTATAATTGTAAAATATGTGTTCTGAATTATTGTAAGTTTATTCAATATTGTGCGAAATATTTTGCATAATGTTTATTTTTAGCACTTAAATTTTTATACTTAATATTATTTTTTAAATAGTTTAATATACTGAACTTTAAATTTACAGGTTTTACTCTATAGAATTTTATATGTATTTAATTAATGCGAAATATTTTGAACTATTTTAAATTTTTCTAAACTAATTTAATTTTATTAGAAGATATACTTATTTACTAAATATTCATTAGTTTTATCAAAGCGTGGAATTATATGAACATTATTTTTAATTGCTTCAATATTAACTATATTATATAATTCCATTAATTTAAGTTTAGGACTCTATAATAATATTGATTTCTTGTAAACTTAAAATCATACTACCAAATTAATGTGAGATTATCCACATTTCCTTCAGTAGTTTCAACTTTGATTAATAAATATATCTAAAAGAGAATAGAAATTTGTCGCACCTGTGACATGTCACACCCTGATTCTGACCAATCAAATTGCATGATTTTGTAGACAAAAAATTTTAAGTTTTAAAAATTAAAAATTTTATTAGTAAAATGTAAAAATAAATAAGCGATATCAAAGCATATAATGTAAAATTTTATTCTGAACAACTTTTTCTAAGTCATAAAGATAGATTGCCTTAGTAAAAAAAATAACGTTTTATAAGAAAAATCAAAAATTTTGATCACATATAACCCTTTTTTTTTACTAATATAATCTATATTTACGTTTAAGTATTACATGTAAATTTTTACGCTAAACAACTTTTTCTAAATTAAAATGGTAGATTGTTTTAGTAAAAAAAGTCTTATGTACTAACTTTGGAAACTTTGATTTTTCTTATAAAATGTTTTTTTTACTAAGACAATCTATCCTTATAACTTAGAAAAAGTTGTTCAGAATAAAATTTTACGTTACATAATATGCTATTTTATATATATTTTACACTTTATTAAGTAAAATTTTAAATTTTTAAAAAATAAAATTTTTTGTCTATAAAATCGTGCGATTTGATTGGT
>QKWP01003241.1:13481-26966 GCA_003550325.1 Gigaspora rosea | reverse complement strand
CTTTCATTATTGCAACTTTAATGATTTACTTGTAAAAATTAAGACTTGTATTAGAAGTAAAGATTTTTTTTATAGACGGGAACATATAAAATTTGAAAAAATCTAAAGAAAAATTTTAATAGTAAAAATGCCAATACAAGAACTTTAAACATTTATTATATTAAAGTTTTCTAATGATTTTAAAAAAAATTTATAACAAAGTTACTAAAACAAAACTCAAAGAATATTTTTTACTTAGAAAAGATATGGCTAAAATCAATATTTAAAATTTTATTAAAAATTTTAAAATACGCAGGCAAATTTGCCTGTGTTACAATCTAAGGGATAGTATAAAGAAAAAATAAACAAAAGGCTAAACTATTATTTATTAACTCCAAATAATTCGTCTAGCTCTTCTATAGACATCATTGATAAACTTCTTCAGTATACGGGTACAGGCTCAGACTCAGGCTCAGGTTCAGGTGAGGATTGTCTCGCCGTTTCAGCCGCAAAACGTCCTGCAAGTTTACTGTCCATGATTTCTTCTGCCGAATTATAATTAGGACCACCATTGTCGAAATCATTCTAATAAAATACAAAGAAAGTTAATAATAAATATAATTATCGGCATAAAACGATATGAAAAAACACTTACTAGGTATTGACTCATTCGACGCTTCATTAATTTATCTTTGCACAGAACAGTCTTAGACCAGGGGTTTAATAAAATGTCGCACACAGCCAATGTGAAAGCACAATGATGGTTGGTCAAAGTCGGAACAGCAACCATGCTAAAGGCAGTTCTTGCGATGATAGAGACCCAAAAAACCCCTTCGCTATTCTGCTTAAAAAGAGCATGATAGCAATCATCAACTTGCGAACTTTTCTTCCACCGAATTATTTTGGCAGCACTAGCAGTGCTTTTGAGGAGAGGCAATCTTTCGCGACTGAATACCTTCCAAATTGAGGAACGTACGTTTTGCAACGCCGCACTACGATGGTTCTTAACTTTTGTAAAAGCTAAAAAAATAAACAAATAAATAAATTTGTTATTAGTGAAGGAATAAGCAAAAAAAAAAAGAAAAACAATTAAACTAGTAAAAAAATAGCAAAAGAAAAAAAAAACAAAACAATTAAACGATTGAAACTAAAATAAAATAAATATATAGAATAAAACAATATAAAACGATTATATACTTGGCTACACCACCCTCTGTGAAAACGGTTGGTGAATTCATTTTCACTTAGAGTCGACATGTATTTGGCGAAGTTTTCGGTAAGGTAGCCCTTAAGGGCTTCCTTTAATGTATTTTGTGTGGGATAGACGTGGAGCGAGAAAAGATGTTTTACAACACCTGTATATACGTCCTGCAAGGATTTTATAATGGGTTTAAAACCAAGTTTTATATTCTATACACTATATTATACACACAAAGACNTGTTTTACAACACCTGTATATACGTCCTGCAAGGATTTTATAATGGGTTTAAAACCAAGTTTTATATTCTATACACTATATTATACACACAAAGACTTACGTCCAACACCTTTGCAGAAAGGTCCTTTTCTTGGTCACTCCTTTGGCATCTCATTTCAACCCTTAGCTCTTGGAGCTCATTGTTCGTTTTCTGGTTCAAAAGGTACAGCTACATGTTTTGTTGAAAAAGCTTGGCGTCGACTTGTTTGCGATACTCAACGTAACTGCTGAATTCTTATCATTTGAAAAAAAAATTTCAAAAAAAAAAAAAAACTTCCCAATTAAGGGCCAATCTAGAGATCTAAGATCAAAAAAAAACAAACTTATATACCATTACGATCGCGTGTTTGATTGGGTATGGGTGATCGTGGATCACATGTTTGATACTAATTGGGTGTGAGTGATCATCGATCATGAGATCGTAATCTATAACGTGACCTGGATCGAGAACTGGATCAAGATCTTTCACTTTCTGTATAACACGATAGCGGTGATAAGGACCTATTGCGATCGCTAATACGCGATACTCGACGTTTAGTAGTACATTGATGGAATAGGTTTTGGTTAAATCGACTTTCAGTAATAAGTAATTTTTACTGACTAGGAGAGTTTTGACATGGTGGGTTTGGTGTGGATTGACGAGATGGGTTTGGTGTAGATTGATGAGGTGGTATGGATGGGTTTGTGGTGGATTGACGAGGTGGATTTTGTTTTGATTTACTTTACCTTTATTACCTTTACTACTCATATTTTCAAATATATTCTGTACACTCGCAATGCTTCTAACTGATGAGTCAGAATCATAATCATCAACGATATTAAATAATTGTCGAGGTGTATTCGATATATATTGATTGTTATCGATAAGGACAGCTGGAAATGGAGGAGGTAAGTGATTGTTCGAAGTATTGTCAGGCAATAAGTTAGTGTTTGAAGTGGTGTTATCAGAAAGCGGGTGGTTATTAATGTTGGGAGTATTATCATGAGTATTGTTGTTTGTAGTATTGTTATGAAGAGCGGAAGTGTTGTCAATGAGAGCAGGAGTGTTGTTAATAGAAGTGTTACTATTAGAAGCCATTTTGAAATTCTAAAAAATGTCTTTACTTCTACAATTACCAAATCGCTTATATATATATAACCAAGAAAAGTATTACGATATTAATCGATATATAGTATATATTAAAAAAAAAACAAAAGTGCAATTATCTTATTAGATGTTTGGTCACTTACGTATGACGACAAATTTTTTTTCTTGATCAACTTACGTATAACAACAAATTTTTTTTCTTGATCAACTTACATATAACGACAATTTTTTTCTTTGATCAACTTATGTATGACAAATTTTTTCTGATCAAATTACGTATAATGACAAATTTTTTTTTCTTTGATCAACTTATGTATAATGACAAATTTTTTATTTCTTGACAACTTAAGGTAAAAAGGGATAATTTGACGAATTTGGATATCGCATGATCTAATAATTGGAATCGAATAATTTTTATGCCATTCGATTCGTCTCGATGAGACGAATCGAATAGTACAAGAACCACCCGATTCTAATCACTGGATCACAAGATATCATCGATTATTTGCCAGGTTTACACTACGTCAAAAATCCCTCTCAATGATTTTTTTGTGTAGCATATAATCGATGATATATCATGACGCAGTGCTCAGAATCAGATGATTTTTATACCATTCAGTTCGTATCATCGAGATGAATCGAATGGTACAAAAATCATCCGATTCTGATTGTTGGATCACATGAGATATTATCAATTCGTCAAAATACCCTATCTCTCTAAATTTAAACTTTTTGATACGAAATATGANATTCGATTCGTCTTGATGAGTCACAAGATATCATCGATTATTTGCCAGGTTTACACTACGTCAAAAATCCCTCTCAAAGATCTTTTTTGTGTAGCATATAATCGATGATATATCATGACGCAGTGCTCAGAATCGGATGATTTTTATACCATTCGGTTCGTATCATCGAGATGAATTGAATGGTACAAAAATTATCCGATTCTGATCGTTGGATCACATGAGATATTATCAATTCGTCAAAATACCCTATCTCTCCAAATTTAAACTTTTTGATACGAAATATGATTTCACTTTAAAAAAAGAAGTTATATTACTAATTTTATATAAAATAATTTTAAATCATGTATAAAGTTTAATACAAAAAATAAGACATTTATTAATACTAGGAAATCAGAATCTGATATAGGTCCGAAGCGAAAACAAGCAATTAATACGTAGACGTACAAAATAGTGCACATGTGTAACACCAGAAACGGTCTATTGAACAATTGTTGCACTGACTGCATATTATCACGGTAACCATCAATCCTCAAATTTTATTGGCCTGAGCTGACTAACATTGCATAGACTTGCATTCAAGTTTACTCATACAGGTGTATCAGTGGTGTGTCCTTGCTATGCTTTTGACAATTAAAATAAATAAGTTTTTATATTAGTTATTTTAACTTCGTCGAATTACCCCTTTCTACCTTATATATAGCGACAATTTATTATAAGTAATTAGATAATAAAAATAAAGATTGAATACACTCGTTTTTAATTGGTATATAGTAAAAAAAACTCATTTATTCGACAATTTATTATAAGAAATTAGATAAAAATAATGATTGAGTACACTGGTTTTAATCGTTATATAGTAAAAAAAAAACTTATCTCATTTATTTGACAATTTATTATATCTGAGAATAATAAAATTAATATATTGTAAGAGCGAAAGTATACGTATCTCATTTGTTGGTTATTGTAGTAATAAAAGTAATAAATTAATATAATTGATGATATCAATCGTTAAAAAAAATAACGAAGTATACTTATCTTATTTGTTGTTTCGGTTATTTTGCGTGGCATGACAATTTACTATCATTACAAGTGTAATAATAACACGTTGAGTTTTATTTAATTATTGATAATTTTGCTGAGATTTATAATATTGAATTAATTACATAATATAACGTTAGTTTCTTGCTTATAAACTATGTAATACCCGTTTGTTTTGATCGAAGAAAAGAATAGCTTAAATCGATAAATATCGATTAAAAATCATTTAAAACATTTGAATCTTATTTTTAAATTTACCTTCTATATTGCTTTGATGGGCATTAGGAAATTTTTGAGGGGATATATAGCGATTATAATTGAGTTAATCGATTAGTGTCAATAAATTTTAATCGATTTGATACACTATCAATTATATTTGATTATAGGTAAAAATATCGATTAATACTGATATAACTCATTAATCGATTAATATCGATTATTAAAATTCGTAAATTATAATCAAACTTTTACAACGGTTTCTTGATAACTAGTAATTAGAATTAGCTAAAATTTTTACTGAAGATAGTATCGATATTCCTCTATAATATATTTAAATTCTATTTGAGTAATCGCTTCTATACAATAGTCAATTTTTAAAAATTGACTATCGTATAGACACGATTACTTAGATAAAATTTAAATAAATTATAGAGGAATATCGATACTATCTTCAGTAAAAATTTTTGCTAATGCTAATGACTAGTTATCGAGAAAATCATTGTCAAAATTTTGATTATAATTTACAAATTTTTATATATATTGTTAGGATAGGGGTGCTATTAATCGATGATAATCTTCTGATTATAATCGATTATAATCTGTTTGCAAATTTTGGTGGTGATCACTCTTTCTTTTTCATTCACTTTCTTCTCGTTTATTGCCTTTTCTCTTTCTCTTTATTATATTTCTTTTTATCTTTATTTTTTAAATCCGAGGAACAGAATCCTGTCCAGGTTCCGGTGTCCTGGCATCCCATTTATTTCTCTCTCGTTAGTTTTCGTTATATATCGCTATTTCGTCCTTTTCTCTCATTCACTCTATTTGATTCTTTCATTTATTTTCATCAATTTCATTCGTTCTTATCCTCTTATTTACTCTCTTCTTTTTAAATCACTCCCATCTCTCTCTTCGCTATTTTTCGTTATATATCGCTATTTTGCCCTTTATCTCATATACTCCCATTTTATTTTTCCATATATTTCATCTATTTCATTCATTCTTATTTTCTTTTGTTTTTATAGCTTTCTTTTATCACACTCTTTGCCCTTTTTATTTTTCTTCCTTTTTTATTTTTTTCAAAATGCGTTGAGATTAATGATGCTGCCCGAAACTATATAGTTTCGGATTGACCGAAACCGAAACTGGTATTACCAGTTTCGGGCATGATCTTCTTGGCTGAAACTTGCCTAAAGACCCGAAACTATACCAATATGCTGAAACTGTACTAAAACTCTGAAACTGGCCTGCTAATTAAATATACATAAATTTGCATTAAAATACTGTATATATGCCTCTAACATTAAGGTCTATCCCTAAATTTTGTCTTACGTATTTAGTTTATTTACAAAATCAGAATTCCTTAAATAGATAGCAATCGCATCTCTAGCACATAATCAATAGTGGGAATAAAAAATAAATTTCTGGTTATTTCTATAGTAAGGAATAACTGGAAATTTACTTTTTATTTCCGCAATTGCATATATGCACATATCCCACGAAGCTTACCCACCTAAAAACATTCATTGCCCTACTCTTTCATCCATAAAAGATCCATCCACTCACACTTTTTCACTCGTAAAAGATCCATCAACCCCACCCTTCCATTCGTAAAAGATCCATTTTCACCCATTATTTACCCAACTATCATTCGCCCATAAACAACCTATCTAACAAAAAAAAAACAACAAAAAAAATAAAATAAGTAAAATAAATAAATAATTAATTAATTTTAATAAAAATCTATTATATTAAAGCACAAACCTCCATCCGTCATGCTATTGACTAATTAGAAAATTCGATCATTATAATACTATACTTGTAATTATCTTATTGGAGTTAGTACTCATACCCGGATAACTCCTTTAACAAAATCTAATAACCGGTTTTATATCCTATTCAAATAAAGGATAACGGTTATATCTGAATAAGATATTTATATTATAATGCATCAATCAAATAAAGTATTGTTAATATAAACAAATGATTTATGCATGAAATATTCAAACTTTAATTAAAAACTATTGTGCATCTCTTATTTGATGTCTTTTTTTTTTATCAAAATAAGAGTTACATTTTAATTCTCAAACCCCTTATTATTCTAATGTTCCACATCATTTCTGAATTTATGTTGATTCTCAATTGGCATGTGTTATTCATGAATCGTGAAATGTCATTTCGGCTAACTCGTTTATTCTTTCGAACAGGATCGCACGCTTGTGATTCCTACTTATTTGCAGCATACTGAACTTTATTAGTTTGTTTCAGTGTGACATACAGCATACATCAGTGCATTTGATATATAATTGATTTAGCTATTTGTAGAGTTAGCCAGTGGTTTCTCACCCGCATATGTGGGTCGGCTGTTGACTCTGAGTTTTGCTGTCAAGCTGTTGCTGCTTGAGATTGATGCTTAATATTAGCCGGTGGTTTCCCACCTGCATAATGCAGGCCGACTGTAGACATGGATAGCATGGATAGTTGCAAAATGGCAGAATTCAGTGGGCAGGGAGGGCCGGGTGCGAATATTGCTTCCTCACTGGGTCACCATAGTTGGCCATAACTTCTGTGCGTTTTATACCCATAATAAATCTGTTATATTAGTTTCCATGTGAAATGTCTCAATCAGGCAATTGATTAATCATAATCTTGCCCCTGCGCCTTCCTCAAATTGGATTGCGATTTAAACCGGTTTCTTCCTGCTGGCATCTTGGTTTTCTTGTGATTGTTGCTGCCCGGACCTCCCTGCTTACTTCCCTTTTCGATCTGTTGACTTTTGCTGTCAACTTGAATAAATTTAGCAATATTTTGACAAGTCTCATACTTGCTTTTTTCTAATTTGCTAGTATTGTCATTTAGAACCACTATCTATTTATCAATTACCAGTAATAAAAAAAAAAGCGAAAATAATAATAATAATAAAGTAAAAAATTAATAAAAAAAATAAATAAAAATAATAAATGAATAAATAAATAAATAAATAAATAATAATAATAATAATAAAAAGTTATAATAATAAAAAACATTTAAAATATAAAAAAGAAAAAAAATTAAAAAAATAAAACCGAAAAAAAAGATCCGTTTTTAAAATAAAAAAAGAAAATAAAAAAAAGTTTAAAAAAATAAATGCTTAAAATAAAAGAAAAAATAAAAATAAAAGTTAAAAAAAAACATTAATTGAAAAAATTGTTTAAAATAAAATAAAATAAGAAAAAAAAATTAAAACAAAAAAATTAAAAAAAATGTTTAAAATAATAAAATAAAAAAAAACGTTTAAAAATAAAATAAGAAAAAAACCCGATTAAATAAAAAATTAATTAAAATAAAAATAAAAAAAACAATTAAAAAATTAAAAAAAAACAATTAAAATAAAAAATTAAAATAAAATAAAATAAAAATTAACGGCAAATGTAATCGGCATGTACATACATATATATGTGCTAAAGCTCAAGTACCGGTACTACTAAATCGTGCCAATACTTGCAGAGTTTTAGTACATACAAATGTATGTCAAAAAACCTGTTTTTTAATTATGCTTAATTATTAAATCGGGTATGTGTGAGAATTTTTTTTAACAATAACCGATAATAAGCTACCCTGCATTGAATATTTATACTTCTATAGAGTTTAGTATAGTTGTGGGTTTTTTACATAGTTTCAGGTTTTTTACATAGTTTCGGGTTTTTTACATAGTTTCGGAGTTTTGAAAATTAGTTTCGGTTATTTAAAACTAGTTTCGGTTTCGGTTTTTGGGGCAAAAGAGTTTCGAGCAGCATCATTAGTTGGGATTGTAATTATTGTGATCAAGATTTTTCAAAAGCTTTTGCATTGGCACAACATATTTCAGAAAAACATCCTTATATCAAAAATTCAACAGAATCAACAAATTAAGCTATTACTACTGAACAATTTGATGACAATATTTGGGTACTTCCAAAATATAATCCTAATAATCCTAATAGCTCTATAATATATGAGGTAAATTGTATTAATTATATGGCACCCTTATAAACGTTATTAAGCGATAATATTTGTTATAGGATGAAGTTATACCAGGTTCTCCATCCGAATCAGATGTTTTTATTTATGGACACAGAAAATAATTCTGAGGTAAGTTGGTTGAATAAATAGGTATAAGTTATAAAACGTTCCATAACGTTATATATTAGAATGAAGATTCTGATATAGGAATGGAGCCTTTCTTAACAAACGTGTCCATTTCGATAGAATATGATCTTGAAGACTATGAAGGTGCTTCATATAAAGATGCTTTTGATGATTTACTACATCTACTAGCTGTAGAATGGCCTAACAAAGCCTATCGTGAATTTATAGAGATAGTTAATAAGTATCAACTATTTAATTCAGCTAGTGATTCTATTATAAACTTCTTCAACAAATATTCAAGTATAGATGTTTCATTATTACCTCCGTCTGCAAGAATGGGAAAGGAATTTTTGGATAATTTTACTATCCCTTATATGATGTTCAAAGGAATCCCAATTACAACGTTTCAAAACGTTGAATATATGTTTTACTATCGATCATTAATAAATACTATAAAGTCTTTATTAATGATCAATAGTATCAATCGGTCATTAGTTCTTCAATATGTAGATAAAAAATAAGTAATTAATGGTATAGAACATCGTGTATTTGAGGAACAGTATAACTATAATTGGTGGAGGCGAGAAGAATCGGCATTACTTCCCGGTTATCGTTTACTATTGATAATACTATATTCAGATGCAACAACCCTTGATCATATGAGTAAATCTTCTGGCCATCCAATATTCTTATCACTTGGTAATATTCCTAACTACTAGAGGAATAAACCAGAATCTAAAGCATTAATTGGATATCTTCCAATCTTAAAGGCCAAGGATACTAAAACAAAAAATTCTAAAAGATTCCGTAAAGTACAAAGAGAGGTCTTTCAAAAGTGTATAGTGTTTCTTCTTAGGCCTATAGCAGATAAGCCAGAGCTTAACTTTGTTGTTTGTGACAAAATAGTTATCTTCATTTCTCAAATTCCAACGATTTTGGCCGATTTAGCTAAAGCAGATAAAATAGCAAATGTCTATCATCCATCTACTTCAAGACGGCCTTGCCATTCATGTTTAGTATCAAGGGATGATTTGAATTATATAAATTTAAATAATACTTCATCTAGAACACCAAATAATATGATACGAGCGATTAATAACGGTGAAGCAAAAGATAATTCAATTCATCCTGAAGTAAATGCATTTTGGGAGATAGGGTATGTAATCAATAGTTATTATTGAATTAATATATACTGGTTGAATCAATGAATAACAGGTACATATCGGGAGACAAATCTCCCGATATGTACCCATTATTCTATAGATCCGCCAAATAACTGTAGTATATCAGTAGCATATTGGGTAGCATATAGGTTAGATATCGGGAGGTAAATCGATAATAGTAACATAATATTAACATACTGGGACGTCCCAGTATCTTACTCTTAGTTCAAGGGATGTTCTAATATGTTAATATTATGTTACTATTATTGATCTACTTCCCGATATCTAACCTATATGCTACTAATATGCTACTGATATGCTACAGTTATTTGGCGGATCTATAGAATAATGGGTACATATCTGAAGATTTGTCTCCTGATATGTACCCGTTATTCATTGATTCAACCTGTGATAATATTATTATTAAATATATAATTATAATGTTAATAATATATAATATAATTACATAATCATAATAAATTAATATATACCATAAGTAACTTCAATATATATGAAGCAATCATCCCCGATCAAATGCATACCTTGGATCTTGGCCTCTTCAAGTATATACTAGACTTTACTAAAGAGCTTTTACTTGAGCAGTATGAGAACCAAGTAATTCAAAATTTTGAACAACGATTAACGTTGATTCCTAGATTTCACGGCCTCAAAATAATGAAGAATATATCCAACATAACACGTTTAACAGCTGATGAACTGCGAAATATAATGAAATTAATAATCTTTGCCCTAGGTAATCTATACAATAATTATAAAAGCCCAGGTGTTAGTAATAAGCAGTTATGTCAGGTTCACTACAAGTTCCTTCGAATGTATATAGCCACTTGAAAAGAATTGTTTACAAACGATTCTTGTAATCAGCTTCAGGTAAAACAAACACTTATCTTTACAAATGTTTTATTACAGTATTAATGTATAATATCATAGACATTTATTTATTATGGGCTCAAGAATTCATTGCAATATTTTCAAAATATTTTCGAAGTGGCCTCCAACTCCCAAAACTATATTCTTGGTGCTATCATATAATACCTGCAATTAAATAAAGAATATGGGTCAGTAAATAGCATGTTTACGAAAACATATGAAACACTTCATAAAACTTATGTCAAAAATCCCTACCGCATGTCAAACAAAAAAGAATATATGAAACAAATAATAAATACAATAGGTAAAAAAGTGACCAAATTGGCAAAAAAATTTGCATCACGAAAAATTAATTATCATGAATTATCGATGCATTGATAATTCATAATAAGTAATTTTTCGTGACGCAAATTTTTTTGCCAATTTGGTCCCTATTCATATATATTAAATAAAATGGCTATATATTGCTAATAATCGATATATATGTTAAAAGAAAAAAGTTAACCTTAAAAGAAGTTTCCAAAAGGAAATGAAGAACAAAAGGGTTCGGAAAGTGGTTGTGGACAATAAATTTGGAAGATCTTGATGACTTCCTCAAAAAAATAAAGATATAGACTCTTTACAAAAAGAAGGTTTGCAAAACCTGCTAACTGGCCTTGACAAATTTTTTGAAGAGGAATCAACTATGTCAATTGATGATGATGCACAGATAGAATTTTTTGTATCAGCAGCTTTAGATAGCACTGTTATTATTTGTGCTACTGCGAAATTTTACGAAAAACCTATGTTTTCTAATGTTGTAATAAGTACTAAAGTTGATGAAAAAGATATTAATTGGTATGGCTTAGTAAGTAATAATATTCACATTATCTGATTCTGCATATATATATAATGTAATAAGTATATTAATAATAATGAGTAATAATGAAAGCAAAACAAGTGCGAATATAGACAATATTAACTAATATAATAATTATATATTAATTTTCAGTTATTGCTAATACTTAAGTTTTACCGAGTGGTAGACAGAAAACTGCTTGAATTCGTGCTTGTTCGGTGGTATGAAGAAGAGGGCAAACTATAGGAATGCCCTAAATTAAAACTAATTAAGTATTACAGTTGTATTCTCATAGAAAGTATAGACAAAACTAGGGTGCGGGACGGGCCGGGCTTGCTTAGACCCGAAACTCAGCCCGAAAATTATTTGTAAGCCCGAGCCCGGCCCGTGAAAAAAAAAAGCCCGTAAAATAAACCGGGCCGGGCCTGATTTAAACTATACCCGACCCGGCCCGGCTCGCAGATTTATATGCTTTACTAAAATTTTTTTACATACAGCTATTATCATAATTCCTGGACACCTATAAAAATTTGCCGAATGATGTTTCGGCTGATCCGGTTAAGTTATAGAATATTTATTTAATGGTATCAGGTTCATTTGGTTTCGATCAACTTACCAATAATTAAAACTTAATTCGNTCATAATCATAATAAATTAATATATACCATAAGTAACTTCAATATATATGAAGCAATCATCCCCGATCAAATGCATACCTTGGATCTTGGCCTCTTCAAGTATATGCCAGACTTTACTAAAGAGCTTTTACTTGAGCAGTGTAAGAACCAAGTAATTCAAAATTTTGAACAACGATTAGGGGAGTAACAAAAATCAGGTGATTTTTTAGGGGGGGAGAGGGTAAAAAAAGTTGAAATTATATATAAGAACCTGACTATTTATATATAGAGGAAGAGGGAGGGGGGTAGGCCTCTGATAAAAAATAATCAGGTGATTAATGACACTGCCCTTAACGTTGATTCCTAGATTTCACGGCCTCAAAATAATGAAAAATATATCTAACATAACACGTTTAACAGCTGATGAACTGCGAAATATAATGAAAATAATAATCTTTGCCCTAGGTAATCTATACAATAATTATGAAAGCCCGGGTGTTAGTAATAAGCAGTTATGTCAGATTCACTACAAGTTCCTTCGAATGTATATGGCCACTTGAAAAGAATTGTTTACAAACGATTCTTGTAATCAGCTTCAGGTAAAACAAACACTTATCTTTACAAATGTTTTATTACAGTATTAATGTATAATATCATAGACATTTATTTATTATGGGCCCAAGAATTCATTGCAATATTTTTAAAATATTTTCGAAGTGGCCTCCAACTCCCAAAACTATATTCTTGGTGCTATCATATAATACCTGCAATTAAATAAAGAATATGGGTCAGTAAATAGCATGTTCACAAAAACATATGAAACACTTCATAAAACTTATGTCAAAAATCCCTACCGTATGTCAAACAAAAAAGAATATATGAAACAAATAATAAATACGATAGGTAAAAAAGTGACCAAATTGGCAAAAAAATTTGCATCACGAAAAATTAATTATCATGAATTATCTATGCATTGATAATTCATGATAAGTAATTTTTCGTGATGCAAATTTTTTTGCCAATTTGGTCCCTATTCATATATATTAAATAAAATGACTATATATCGCTAATAATCGATATATAGGTTAAAAGAAAAAAGTTAACTGAAAAAGAAGTTTCCAAAAGGAAATGAAGAACAAAAGGGTTCGGAAAGTGGTTGTGGACAATAAATTTGTAAGATCTTGATGACTTCCTCAAAAAAAATAAAGACATAGACTCTTTACAAAAAGAAGGTTTGCAAAACCTGCTAACCGGCCTTGACAAATTTTTTGAAGAGGAATCAACTATGTCAATTGATGATGATGCACAGATAGAATTTTTTGTAT
>QKWP01003239.1:4809-30114 GCA_003550325.1 Gigaspora rosea | reverse complement strand
GAGGACAACACAATACCACATAGATTCCAGAACACTATATTTGAATTTGAAATTCACAAAAGTTCCACAAATAAATTAACGTACCTCAAACTCCGCCCATCTAAAGATCAAACACAGATCAACGGTACAACCAAAGGAAAACAAACATGGGAATTCCTCCATAAGAATTATTCGAAATTACCCCTAATTTAGTAATTCCCGGCAACACAAAATCCGACCACACTGTGCAATACTATAGCCGAATGATCTGCCATAAGACCTTAATTGCAATTATTTAAATATAAAGTTAAAAATTTTTGAAAGAATTATATTCAAAAATTAAATCACCAACCGCTTAGCACATGCGATATATGCAAATAAAGCACGATCATTAGGCATTAAAGATGGGAAAAAATTTAGAGATCCAATTTGATATTTTGTAGCAACCACACCTTGATGTCTACATGGTGCTCCTGACAATCCAATAAAGCATGTACATGTACAGAGTTCCATATTAACAGTATAAAATAAGGCAGTGCCTTTTTTTTGACTTGGAACCAAAAATTCCATACTTATTTCACTTTCTCGAATATTTTCAGCGTCAATTGCCTCCCAAATAGGGCTGTAAATCGATTCTATAATAATCGTTTTAATCGTTAATCGAATTAGAATCGATTCTCATTCTGTATAATCGTTTTAATCATTTTTACAAACGATTAAATATTCTGAAATCGATTCTAAGATTTAGAATCGATTTTAAATATATAATCGTTTTATATTAAATATTTAAATGCATAAATTTTTGATAAATATTCTCTTAGTTTTAAGTGTATGTGTAAAAAATATAAAGCTATGTTTATTATTGAAAACAATAGGCTTAAAGTTTAAAACATAATACGGCTTATAATTTTTAATAAGTTACAACGATGTGATTTCAGATAGCTATAGATAATAAGTTAAATAGTAACAAACACAACCGTTTATATTTTTTATGTGCTTATCTAAAAACCGAGAATATTAAAAATTAGCGACAGTATTAAATAAATATTACAGAATGGCTTAATACAAATGATAGGCTTATGTGTCTTATTGTTTTTAATAACAAACACAGCATTATATTTTCTTATATATCTAAAAGCAAAGAATATTTGTTAAAACATTGTAATAGTCCGTAAGTATAAAACTAATAATTATAAAATGGCTGAATACAAATAATAAGCATAAAGATTTTAATTATCGAATGTCCTCTATTTTTTTATGATAGTTTTTAAATATATAAATATTCGATACAAACAATTTAATTGAGGGTTTATTTTTTGTTCGTATCAATATGCCTACTACAACAAGAGCTAAACGTCGTCAACTTGAAAAACAACAAAATACTATTAATTGAAAATAATAAATTAAATGAAGATGATAGATTAAAAATAATTTGATTTTAGAGTGGAGTTTTTTTAGCATTCACTTTTTTCTCCACAATTTTTAATTTATATTTTATTTTATATAATTATTCTATTTATTACTTTTTTATACATTAAATAAAAAATTAAATTTATATTATTTATAAATAATTTATAGCATTTAACAGTACAAACAGATTAAAGCTCAGTATGACAAATCAAAAGATTCGATCATCGATTCTAAAACGATTTTAGGGATTCGATCATTGATTCTAATTTTTAGAATCGATTTACAGCCCTACTCCCAACCAGGGCACAAAAATCTTTTAGCAATTCGAATATGACCAGGATGAGAGTGTGCTATTCCAAGCAATCGACGCTCATAGTAATGTTCCATACTTGTAATAACGAACTGAAATATCTGAACACAGTTATATGCCTGAGTGCGGACAAATATGATGTTTTTAACAGTCCAAAACTACGTTCTACATAGTTATTAGTATTATTGCCTCGTATAGGAGGTCCTGCACGAAACAATATTGCCCAAAAATGTCGTCGGCTCCAGAGTAACTCGAAGTATCTTTGTAATTTTGGATATAAATGATAATATTTAACTTTTAATTCATTATATCTATCCATTATTTCGATTTCCGTTGACGCATACAATATATCTTTCGTAAGGTTCATTATAGGTATTTTATGGATCTTATCTATATTATGCTTTGTGTCATGCAACCAGTGCCAGAATGCCTGAAGAACATGGAATATGCATAATAGTTTTTTTGATTGTGGCCAGCAATGCCCTAATGCATTGCGTTCATGCTTTGAATCATCAGTAAGAAAAGCTATTGGACCAGTACAAGGCCCACGGCCAAAAAATGCATGTTGAGGAAGAAGTGATCTTAACATTTTCATTCCATTTTCAAGAGTTATTTCTAACTCATTCGATGTCACAATAAGACCCAAGGGCAATGCTCCTGCAATGCAACTAGTGTAAAACAAAGTGATTAATGTGTTCAATGGTTCGAATGATGCTGAAGCATCTACATAACAAATTTCACCAGATTGGGGAATTTTTCATGAACTCGAATCATTAAGTTTGTAACCACGCAGAGAATAAAGGCCTTTTTTGAATGTAAATCATACCCTTGAAGAAGAGCACTACCTTTTCCGGAATTATTATAAGAGCTGACCTCATCTTTAAGTCATTGAAACATAGATGTGCCATTTTTTCCTCCTAGATGATTATTGCAAAATTGCTTAAACAAATTTGATACATAGCCATGATCAGGATTTATTGCACGATCTGCTAGTAATTGCATAAGTTCTTGTTCATTATTTGAAAACAAATGAAGACTATCTTCATATGTGTATAGAGCAGAAGCTGGTGAGTGTCCATTCTCAAAAAGCTCAATATATTCATCACGGACTTCATTTTTTACATGTCTAAAACTGAGAGCTTTTGCGAAATTGATAACATGATTATGTCTAAATTTAATATTTATTTCAAGTGGATGATTAGTCTGAAGACGCCACCACTCGAGTCGAAGATGAATAGTAGCATTACAGCCAGTATTTCTAATAGTAATGAACTAGAAATTTTTAGTGATGGATTTTCTTGCTTTTGCCGTACAATATCACTATGAATACAATGGCGTAATTGCCTAAAGATAACTTTCTTTCCTTGAATTTGATAACATCTAGTTTGAGGCATCGTAGTTTTTGACACCTCTTCAAAATCTACTAGCCATTTGTGTGCACCTTCAATACTGTCAACATTTACAAAAAGGTCTGCATCAAATTGATTAACCAAAAATCCTTCGGCTGTAATATAGTCAGGAAGTTGATGAATTTCATTGACACAATAGTCATGATTTGGTGGAAGAATAGCCGCAACATATTCAGGTAACCTGATACTTGACTCATTTGATATATTCGTATTAAGTAGTAATAGATCTTCCGTATTCATACTCATAACAAAATATAAATTTTATTGATTATTTAAAAAAATAGTTCAAATATTAAAGAGAAAATAATTTGTTTCGAAAAAATGTAAGTGGAAAAAGTAAAAGGTAAGTTGCTCTGATTTACTTCGAAGAGAAAGTGAAAAAAATTAAAGGTAGTTGCTCTGTTTACTATTTATATGTCATAATTTCATCATTTTGAGTTTAAAATTTGTCATACTTAAACTTTTAAAGTAATAAAATATATTATGTTTCAGTTTATAATTTCAATTTTGCATATTGTTTTTAACAAAAAAAAAAAAAAAGCATATCGATTTCAAAGAAAGTAAAAAAAATTTTGATTTCAAAAAAAAACATTATTTCTAGGGGTTTCAGAATTAACTTATTAAGTTTGAAATTAAAAAATCATATTTTATGTTTAAAATTCGAATTAGAAATTTAATAGGCGTAATTAGTTCTTTTAAATATCTACCGATAAGTGATTATGTAAATAAATTTATACTTCAAAAAAGAGAACTGTACGTCAATTCTTTGAAATAAATGTTTTACCTGAAACCCCTACAATATTTTGATCGATTCCTTATTCCCCTTATTTATCTTTAGAACATTAACTTTTGAATTTTAAAATTCGAATTAGAAATTTAATAGGCGTAATTAGTTCTTTTAAATATCTACTGATAAGTGATTATGTAAATAAATTTATACTTTAAAAAATAGAACTGTACGTCAATTCTTTGAAATAAATGTGTTACTTATTTTATTTGAAATTGGACGTCAAATCATTAATTCTAAAACCCCCTACAATATTTTGAACGATTCCTTATTCCCCTTATTTATCTTTAGATCATTAACTTTTGAATTTTAAATTATTAAGTAATATTGAATTTGTGGGTAATAAATTGGTCCGATTTATTAAAAATTTCTTCTGGAAAGGGGTTTCTGTCCTAAATTGGCTATATCGCACTTTTGGGTTTCGGGTGTCATATATTGTCAACCTAAAGGTCCTAATTTTTCAGTTTCTAGTCAATTTGTTAAGATAATATTTTTTAAATCCATAGTCACCCTGCTC
The DNA here is from genome assembly GCA_003550325.1 of Gigaspora rosea. NCBI lineage: Eukaryota > Fungi > Glomeromycota > Glomeromycetes > Diversisporales > Gigasporaceae > Gigaspora > Gigaspora rosea. The sequence continues at coordinate 25,702 of QKWP01003239.1, read as the reverse complement.
CGTATAAGCCGTAGAAGATAGTTTAGATTTAGAGAATTTAGTGAGAAGGAGAAACAAAGAAAAGAAATATCCAACTACGGAAACAAAGACCCTAAGAGTTTAAAATATCATATTTGTGTATCAAAATTTTAGAATGTTTAGAGACTCCCATTTGTGAGATTTTTTTTATTATGCAGTTCAACAAACTATTTAATAACAACGTAAATAATAAAACTTTCGTTCAAATCACTTACTGACCTTCGCTCAAAAATTACTTACTAAACCTTTGTTCAATTTACTTATTAATCCTTTGCTCAAATTACTTATTAACCCTTTGCTCAAATTACTTATTAACCCTTTGCTCAAATTATTTTTTTATATAACTAACTGAACCTTCGCTTAAATTACTTACTGAACCTTCGCTTAAGGGTAGGGTGAACGTAAATCATTTTTCATATGATCTACGTGGTATTTTAAAGTTTTATATAGTAAATAAAAAAATGCTTCTGATAAATTTTTTTAAGGTCTTGACCAATTTGTATAAAATTTATATAGTAGGTAGTTTTAAATAGTTTGTTTATAATATTGAAGTTGCACAATATCCATTACTTTTAAAAAAATTAACTTTATATATAATTAAATTTTTGTAGGATGCTATATGATTTTTGTAGGTTGTACAAAGAATTGATTGGTTAGATCATATGATGTTTACATGTAAATCATATGATATTATATAAATTGGTTACACAAAGTTGATCTACAATCGATTTTATATGAAATTGGAAATTTGTACACCCTATCCTTAAATTACTTACTGAACCTTCGCATAAATTACTTACTGAACTTTCACTCAAATTACTTACTGAACCTTTGCTCAAATTACTTAATGAACCTTCGCTCAAATTACTTATTAAACTTTCGTTTAGATTTTTTTTTTGTATAGCTTAACAAATATTATTTAAGTTATCTTATATATTAATATGCTTCCAAAAAGAACGTTCAAGCAAACTATTATAATTAAGCAAAAGAACTAAAAAAATTGCTAGATTTAATTGTTTTTTCACGTATAATAAGATATCGATCCAGTTCTATGGCTTTATTAATTCCAATAGTTCGTCAAATTCTTTATCGCTGTCAGTGTGAAATTTTAGGTATGTTAAGCATAAAACGAATTTGGTTTGTGCTAATTTTATCTATGGATTTGAGTAGTAATACCCTATAGGTTATACAATATGCATAGAACTGTTACACAAATATGCACAGATGGATTTTGTGTATCCGAATGATGTCACAAGACAAATGATCGACAAAACCTGATACAGAATTCATGCGTGCCACAAGCACATGCTGCCAAAAATATGCATTACTATTACTCAATCATATAACTTTATTTGGACAAAGAAGAACATATGGAGTACCATTTACTATCAATTAGAAGCACTATATAATTATATCAAAATATCCAAATTTCAAAGAATATTCTCATCCAAAACTAACTATCTGCCTTATAATCAATTACATTTTTGCATGTGAATGTTACCAAGAAGAATTTACATAGCTGTAATAAGAATTAGTTATTAGTGTTATATTGTAATATGAGTATTGTTACTTACTCATAAATTTTTGCACTGCTATTTTAGCCATGGGGCCTAATCACAGCATGAGGTTCTTGCACTGCTATTGCAGCTACAGAGACTAATCACAATCTGAGGTTCTTGCACTACTATTGTAGCCACAGAGCCTAATCACAACCTTAGGTTCTTGCACTGCTATTGCAGCTATGGAGTCTAATTATAGCATAAGGTCCTTATACTACTATTGTAGTTGTGGAGCCCAATCACAACAAGAGGTCCTTGCACTATAATTGCAGCTATAGAGCCTAATCAATCATGAGGTTCTTGCACTACTATTGCAGCTACGGAGCCTAATTACAACATAAGGTCTTTCTACTACTATTTAGCTATTGCAGCCATGGATCCTAATTATTAATCTGAGGTCCTTATATTGCTATTGTAGCTATAAAGCCTAATTACAGCATGAGGTCCTTGTACTGCTATTGCAGCTATAAAGTCTAATTATTAAATATAAAATTCTTGTACTATCTTCTTAGTAGCTAAGCCTAATTTACAATATTAGTTCTTGTAAAGCTATAGCTACTATAGAGCTAATTGCAACATAAAATCCTCATACTATTAATTGCCAATACAAAACTATTGCGCTGCTATCACAGCTACAAAGTCTAAACAAAATTATAAAAGTTTTGCCTAAAAGCCAATTGCACTGCTATTGTCTGATCATTAATATAAGGTTCTTGAACTGTTATTGCAGCTATGGGGCCTAATTATATGTGAGATATTTGCACTCCTATGAAGCTATAGTAACTAGTTATCAACTTGAGGTCCTTGCCTAATTATTAGCAAAATAGTATTGATCTAATCATTAACATGAGGCCCTTGTACTGTAAATACAATATGAGATTTTTGTAATACTATTATAGCTGCAAAGCCTAATTATAAATATGAGTTTCTTGTACTGCTATAGTAGCTTGGTGCCTAATTAAGTTAAAAAGTTCTTGTACTACTAATCACAAATATAAGGCCCTTGCAATGCTATTGTAGCTACAAACCTAATCAAACATTATATAAATAACCAAATGATAGGTCCCTGCACTGCTATCACTTAGTGAATTGACTCGATTATATGATACTCGATCATTGGTCGACTTAGGTCAATAATCGAGCACCAATTAATAGGCTCAAGCAACAATAGGTCAATCAATGATCGATTATACTAATCGATCAAATAAGTATATATTTGATCGATCAAAATGTTTTTAATATGATTAGAAAAATGTAAGATTTTAATGGGGATTGTGCATCAAATGACCAATAGGGTTTCAGAGTTAACTTATTTTGAAGTTCGAGTCCTATTTCCGTTTTGAAATTTCAAAGAATTATAATCATCGCTTAAAATTTTTTTGAATTAATATATCATCAATTAAATTTTTTTTAATAATTATCATCGCTTAAATTTTTTTTTTAAAAAAAAATCTTTAATATATCATCGCTTAAAGTTTTTTAAAAATACTTTATATCATCATTTAAATTTTTTTAAAAAACTCTAGTATATATTTATTACTTATTATTATATAAAAAAGCTTACAAGTAAAAATAAATAGGATCCATAGATCACTTATTTTAAACAAATACATCGCTAATTTAATTCAAAATTAGAATCCTGAACCTTAGTCTGAAACCTCCTAATATATTAATTGTTAAATAATTGTCACATAGTTTTGAAAAAAAATGAAGGATCGGGTCAGCAAAAGGTAATATGAAAAATGACATGGTGTCTCACATCAGTGTCATAAGGTCGTAAGGATCAAATTGGAATCAGGTGTCGATATGGTGTGATTTTAGTATCGATGATGGAATGATTAGTTATTAATTAATTAAAAATAGAAAAGTATGATAGAGAAATAAATAAAAATTAGTCTTTATAAACTACAAAAGGGTAACTCTCATATACCCGAATTAGGCTTATCTCTATAAAATGTCTGTCTATCACGCTATTTACCAAACAGAAGTTTAAACGTAATATTTTCTATTCGTGCAAAGTGATAGGATATCACTTGATCGAAAAGTAGAACAGCCTTCGCCTCAACAACACTATTACAGGTAAGAACATCGCATGTGATAATCAGAAAATGGTGCAGAAGAAGGGAACGGCGTGGGAAGATCAATGACAGCAATAGTATAATTAGTGCTCGGCGCAATCAAGATCAACTAAAACAAAATATAGTATTGGATCATTTGGTGTCTGACTTAGTCACAAGTATTTGACTATCAAATTTTGGTTGATTGTGCTGAGCACTAGGTATAATGCATGGAATTACGAATTGGAAGGTTCAAGTAAGTATAAGAATTGGTGACGACGTAGCCAGATCTGCAGGTGCTTGAACTTAAATTCACGTGACCCGCCCAACTCGCTCCAAGATGAAGACACTTATTCTATCGTTTCTTCACTTTAGGCACATTTCTTCACTTAAAGCCAGCTTGCTTCAGCAGCAAGGGAATAACCCCACCAGCTTCAATCTACGGCGACTTTGCTTCTCAATCATGATTCTACAAATTTTAACAAAAGCGCCTCCAGCGCTTTTCATGAGATTATATAAATTTATTGATCATTTTTGTACCTCATATCATAATTATTTTTGGTGTCATAAAATCTCTCTAATAGTGTTACGTAGTCACCTGTGTAATGATCACGTACGTACGTATATACGTATTTGATATGATTGTTAAATAAGTAGCTGCGCAACGCAGTTGCGCAAACCAGGAACGGTGAAAATATGAAATTTAAAGGAAACTTTGAAATTGTGTTAGACTTATACATGTTATAGACACTATATCGGTTTTGACAATATATTTTGGCATTGAATTTTGATATGAAAGCTCTAAAATTTCGCAGCAATCTCATTAAAAATCAGTGCTGAAATACTCTACAACTTGCATAAAGTCACAGGCATAATTCTATAACCTTATAATAATTATTATAAGTTTAAAGCGCAATTGATTTATATCTATCTATTAAATAAATATAATAAACAATGAAATATTCAAATAATGTTCTTATTTAAATATATGATGCAGACAAGCATTACATCGGGTAATGCTAATTCTTTATAATTCCAGTAATTAAGTTCCAGTCTATAGAACGTATAGCTGTTGTTAAGAAGGAATCAGAATCATGAAGGTTACACAGCTGCCTAATTTTTAATTTGATAATCGATCAATGATTACCCAATGATTGATCGATTATATGTGCTCGAGCTTATAAATTATATGCTTGATCGATTATACTCGATTAAATAACATAATCGATTTTTGATCGATCATTGAAAAATTTTTTTAATCTATCATCGATCAATGATTTTTTTGTCGAGTCAATTCACTACTATCACTTAATCTCAAATGAGGTTCTTGTATTATTACTATAGCTACAGAACCTAATTGCTGCATAGTGTTTTTGCATGGCTATTGTAGCCACAGAATCTAATATTTAAGCATGAGATTCTTGTACTGTTATTATAGCTGCAGTGTCTAATCAACTTATAAGGTTCTTGCTTAATAACCATTCTTGCATTGCTATTATAGCTACAGAATCTAATTATTGAATATGAGTCTTGCACTATTATTGTAACTACAAAGTTTATTCTCTAGCATGCAATCCTTGCACAGACATGAGCCTTACATTACTATTGTAACTTCAGATCCTAATCACCAACATGAGGTCTAGTACTATTATTATAGCCATTAAGCTTAATCTTATCATAAGGTTCTTCTTGTGCTGCTATTGTAGCCATGATATTTAGACACTAACATAATCTATCACAGCCAAATGCCTAATTATCAAACATAAGTCTTGTACTACTATAATAGCTATAATACCCAATTGCCAACATAAATAAGCTATTAAGCAAAGTATAGGTAGGGTAGAATAATAAAGCTAGCCTTCTCTACAAGGTGAAAGAAAGATAACCTTCTCTACTAACTAATAGCTTTTAAATATCTTTGATACATCCTTGCCTATTATAGTAACTCATATTTTTGCAATTATATGTTATCAAAATATTGGTTAGAAAATATCTGCATTAAAAAAATACAACAAGAACTATACAATCAAAATAACAAATTGAACATGTGATCTGGTCAAGTCATCTGATTTTGCAATAATAATAGCTCTGTCAATTCATTGACAGCTTTTCATACTGTTGATGCTTCAGGTTTTATGAACTTTTGAAGCTTAAATGTATCCTTAAAAATCTTTTAAAAGTGTTTTACCCTGTTAATGCAACCCAAAAATTGCAATCTAACTCAATATTAACCACATACGTAATAACAGCTAGTAAGTTCTGTAATTAAACTTTTGCTATAACTTACAATAGAAATTATAATAATTCTATTATTGATTCAACCACTATTGGACTGTATTGGTGTGTAAGTTTCATATCAGAATTTTATAGTAGAAATTATAAAAATTTTAACTAACTCAATCTTAATTACATATTAATGAAACAACAAGTAAATTTTGTAATAGGGTTTTTTTACAGTAACTCATAATTGAAATCATATTAACTCAACTATATGTATCCATTATTGATAAGTTCTATGATTGAATTTTTATAGCAACTCTTGGCAGAAATATATTAATTTGAATGCAACTAACTCAAGTTAACCACATACTTTAATCACTATAATAGCAAGTAAGTTCTGTAACTAAATTTTTTATGTAGAGATCATTATAATAACTCCTTAACAAATTGTATGTATTGCATTTGCGAGTAAATTGTAACTGACTTCTTTACTGTAAATTGGTAGAATCTGTGAAAATTTAACTATAACTAATTTAATTATGCAGTGGTCATCAGAAGAGTAAGTAAATTTTGTAACAGAATTTTTTACAGTAGAAATCACAATAATTCCAATACTAACTCAATTTTAACTGCTGTGTATATCAAATTAGAAGTAAGCTTTATCAACAGAATTTTATAGTAGCATATAGTAGAAAATAATATACCCTCAACTACTGTTTGTAACTCATTAGCAAATAAATTTTGTAACAGAATTCTTTATAGCAGAGTAAAGCATTATAATTTTAATGCAACTAACTCAACCTTAAACAAATACTGGTCTACTAGAATTATGAGTACAGTTTGACCTCTCTATAATTACAAATTGGTCACACCCTATTTGTGATTATATAGAGGGATGACTATAAATAAAATACCTTGCTATAGTCTCATGGCCAAAGGCCAATAGGAATATATTTGTACATATTTGAAATACTATTAAAAAATTTAAAATGTTTGATGGTGAATAACTTTTAATCCAGTGGCACAATTTGAATAAAATAACCACCAGAGTTTTTGATTCAATAAAACAATTCTAAAGAGTCTAAATCTTCCAAATCTAGTTACAAAATGCTAAAATTATAAAGGATTTTTATTAGATATTTAAATTCAATCAATTCTTAAACATGTGAAGTGACACAACTCCCTAATGATTACAGGAGTTTGTAATTGGATTTTAATGATCATGTGCTTATCACTAAGACGAACATTTTGGTAGTTGTTTCATCCAAATTGGTCCACTGCATCAAAAGTTATTTGCTGTCAAACCTTTAAAAGTTTTTAATAGAAAATTTTAAATAATGAATATGATATTGGTTATAATCCATATTTAGTCAAACTTTGTGACTATAACGAGGTTTATTATTAATAAAAATAATAAAAAATCAAAATTTTTTTGTGATAGTGATTATAGGTGATTTGTGACTATAAAGAGGTTTTTTACTATATTTAAGTCTGTTGCACAATATTGGGTGCTTATATAGAGGTGTGACTATATGGGTGTGACTATAGAGAGGTCAGACTATAACAATATTTACATAAAATCATGAAAATTCTAATACTAATTCGATTTTAACTTCCGCATTAGCAAATAAATTCTGTAACTAATTCTTTACAGTAAACAATAATAGAAATTATGATAATTGTAATGCAACTAACTTAATCTTAATCACATCTGAATAGTAAGTAAGTTCTGCAACAGAATTTTTTACAGAAACTTATGATAAATTATGATAATTCCAATACTAACACAACATTAACCACTAGTGTATACTGCATTAGTAAATTTAATACCAGGATTCTTTGCTTATTTATTCTTTGTCTGTCTTATTCCTTTTTCAATTAATTTTATTATTAGCATTATAGTCTATCATTATTATCTGTTTTAAAAAAAATAAAAAAACCACAAATCTTAATAAACCTGTACCCATTGACCATATTTACAACTGATCATTCATAAAAATAATTCAATTATTTTTACATTTATTTTTAGCATATTATTAAAAATAAAGCCTTACTCTCATTTTGAGCAATAAGAACAGTTAATATAAAAAAATTTACAAAAATAAAATTATTTCCCTTTAAATAGTATTTATACTTTTCATCACAGTATAGTACTAATAGAATTCTGTAAATGTGTTACATATTAAGTCAGGTGCCATTTAAAAATTGCAAGCGGGCGACGAAGTTGCCGCCCCACATGTACATTGCTAGTTGACTAACACTAACACAATTGGTCTAAACTATATTATCACCTAATGTGATGCCTGACGAAACCATAAGTTTCGTCATTGACTAAACTTGACGAAACTTATGGTTTTGTCATTTCGTCAAGGCAAAAATAGTTTCGCCAGGCATCTATATCACCTAACTTAACACTAACTCTAACTTAGGCCGAACTAGGAGATGGGTTTGATGCGTGCGCATGATTCCTTAATCGTGCGCATTAATGCGCATTCATGCGCATTTTATCCCATCTAAATTTTATATAAGAAAACTAAAGTGTATATAATTTAGGCCAGGGAGCGTATTGTCAGCGGAATTAAGGAATATGGATGCAAAAGTCTCGAAAAATTCCGAAAAGAAAACGAATAAACATAAAAGAAGAGCAAGATCGGGGTAAAAATTTGAGCATGTATCTATATTTTCCGAAGTAAAAACTTAAATTCCAAAAATTATATCATGCGATATCATGCGCATATTATATAACGTGCGCATTAATGCGCACTTTTTACCATCTCTAGGCCGAACTATTAATCATGTGAAGTGATGATCATGAAGATATCACTGGGTTCACTGTTCTTGAAACTACCCGCTCTGAAAAGCTTATTAAAAAATTTCGGTATAGAATAAGTTATAAAGTTTGTTTTATCCAGAACTGACAAAGAAATATGAATAAAAGAAAAAAATGCATAATTAATGATCTAATTGGCTGAAGCTGAAATTTTATGCATCTAATGTAAAATTAAGCCCCTGAAATTAGATCTTCATACATGCATTAAGTCGTAATTTTAGCCAGGCCGTTACTATAGAAGTAGCTACGTTACTTACTTTAGATGCAATAGAAACATATTAATTCCTAAATTTGATTGTAAAATCAATTTATGGCAACTTTGTCGTACAAACACTCCAATCGATTAAAATTTAAGACAGAGCAGATTTAAAAGACTCCAAAACTAATTTAAAACGGATAAAATTCTTTTTTATATTGATAATGTCTAAAATAACTTTAGTGCAAATTGTCATTTTAACTACGATATTATTTGCATTGCCAAATTATTCAATGGACTATCCTGACAATGAAATATCAAAATATAGTATCCCCCATAATAAATAACAATAAGGTAGCTGCGCGACGCAGTCGCGCTGAAACCAGGAACGTAAACACGGTTTTGCAATATGACTTTTAGAATATTATAAAGTTTTCCGTATTTCGCAAAATGATGCATAGGGGAGTAATTTCGAATTTTAGCCTATATTAAGCATAATTCAGGCTATCATTTTAAATAATGTCATGGACATTATTATGCAACAATACAGTAATCAGATATAACAATTAAATTAATTCAGAAAAAAGAAAATAGATTTTTATATATGCTGTTACCAAATAAAAGAGCATTATATTTAGAAATGGCAAAGGTTATGACTGGTCATAACCGTAATTGATACCAGTTAGAAGTTCCTAACTAATTGGTTAAAAATCTGAGCAATAATAAAATTATTATAGTTTTAATATTTGTATGGGAACCGCTGATCGAAAAAAACTTCAGGCAATGCAACTATGACCAGGAAGTGCAGTTAACATCAAGGTTCAATTATGACTTTCAGGCGGATTAATAGCAAAAACGATCCTTGGCGCCACAAGAATGGTAAATGACCTGAAATGACCTCATGACTCAAATGAATAATGACCAGATGTTGGTCATTTCAAAGATGAAATGACCTATCAGGTCATTTAAAATTTTATATTAAAACTAGAGATATAGTAATTTAGTTGGTCATAACTTCATAATCGGTTATTTAAATCAAATTTGTGAGTTGCATATAATTAACCAGGGTATTTCGTCGTATTAATATATGTAAATGCAAATAATTTTTATGCTTCCAACTAACCGGATACAAGTAAAATAAATAATTTCTTGCTCCCAACTAACCGGATGCAAATAAAATAAATATTTAAATAGTCATGAATTAACTTAAATTAATAAAAATTTTTAGCAATGTCCCAGTCTTTTCAACTGTTATATTTATTATAACTTCTTGTAAAAAGGTTTTTTTTTTTTTTGACTTTATAAAGTTGAAATGATGCCATGGAAATTTGTAGGGCATTCGTCTTCAGTCATGCTAAATAGCCTAAGTTGATCTTGTGATTTAATAATATATATAATAGTATCCAAAGATAATGATGAAATCATGAGAATAGTGTTTCATTTTGTTATTGTCGATGTGCTGTACGCCGATATAGCCTCTAGACTGATCTATTTTTTAACTTGACTCTCCAAACAGTAAATTAAGAACCTTCGAGAACCTTGCATATTCAGATATTGTTTTGGGAAATTCTACATCTGTCCCACATTCTTTTAAATGAATTTTTCCTCTTCACCAAGTGATGAAAATATTTAGGAATAAATATGTATCTATTGAACGAAAATGGATCTTGCCAGAGTATAGATATTGTCATTGTGCACCAATGTCGACTTACAAGTGCACACGGGTATAAGGAATGAAATTCATTATTTAAACTATTAAGAGTATTCTTGGCATATCATTCATAAGTATTTTGATGGCATAAGAATAGAAAGATGTTTTAGGAAGATGTTAAAATTTTTCACCGTTTATTGTTATGTGACATAGTCTATAAATACTATAAATAGTAGAATTGTGTGAAATGCACCAATCAGATGACTTACGTACGTATGTACTTTGGTCCATTCAATTTGGAATTCGACTTTGATTTAGTTTAAATCGATAATCCACATAATCATCTTTTTTTTTGAAAATATTAGAAAAGTTAGAGTTTCGTTGTTTTTGCCAGGGTTTATCAGTTTGATGTGATAATGTGATCTTACAATTTCTCCAGTGTCTCGTCGCTTTGCCGTAGAACATAGCTCGAGGCATGCACGAATGTTGTAACAATAAGGCTAATTCGTGAGTGATTTAGCCATGCTATACTGATTAACTTCGATCTCATGCTATAGATTTTATCGTATACCATGAATCGTGACTGGATATTGTACTTGATAAAAGTGCTATAATTGTGATACTGACTTTGGTTACATAGATTTACATGATTTATATGAAAATTATAATATTTGTACTCTTTGTACTTAATAAATTCAATGTTAATAATTTATCTAATAAGTTATGAATGAATATATTATGTTTAAGGTGATTCGGAACAGTTTTATTATATTCACTTTCTAAAGTTTTTTTTCTAAATCTGAATATCTGCATATACCAAATTAATTCAAAGCATTGTTTCGTATACAGAATTCAATTAACGCTCTAGTATGTTTCTTGTCATTAAGGCGATAGATTAACAGTTGTTTTTTTTTAATGTGTGTTGCGATGACTGAGAACCATGTCTATACAATGGTTGCAAAGAATATTCTGTCAAGATATGACGGCAAATTTTTTTGCAAATTGAATAACGTCTTCTTCTTGAATATCGTCGTCAGCAAGCAACATAGCAATAGAAATTGAAGCTTCTGTAAGCTACCGATAAGTTTTAGGAGTTGTATAGACAACTCACTATACGAAATATGGAGATATGTAATGTTTAGGCAGAAGGACTCGCGCGATTTTCTGTTCAAGCACTTGCGGACGTTAATTTGTCATAACTAACTTTTGTCTTAGATCTTCCCTGCACCATTTTCTGATTTTCACATGCTTCAAACCTTACCTGTAACAGCTTATATATGTGACAAGTCATGTGCTCACTCTTCTTTTCGATCACGTGATATCCTATCACTTCGCACGATAAGTAGGAGTGATTAATTAAGGGACCATTTTGTAAGTATGATGTATTACACGATAAGTATTTATAAAAGGATGGAATTATGAAGTCATAGTAAATGAATATTTAGGGAGTAACGGAAGTTTGTTCTCCCTTTTTTGTCTTTGCTGCTAGCTCGACACAAGTATAACTTCTTTGTTGATGCTCACTCACCCACTGCTGGGCAAATGTATTTAGTGTGTTGGGTACTTTGGAGTTATAGGTGTGATTGATAGCCCGGGTGGACAACCCGGATGTCGAATATGAATAATTTGATAGCTCGACTTTACAGCTCGGATATTGCGATGCTAGGAACCGAGTGTAGACCATGTTTGCAGTGAGGCGATATCCCACTCAAAGAATTTTTGCGGAGTGATGGTAGATCACATGATGAAAAGCACGGGAGTCACGTACCTGCACCATAGAACAAGGTCATCAATCTGCAAAAGGAAACTGATTGAAGGCGAAAGTTCATATGTAAACGATGCAATGACATTACATTCATGTGCATTACTGGATTTAACTGGACCGCTGCAGGCATATCCCTGATTAATTAAATTAGCTTAATTTTGTAAATCACCATACTACTAAAGCATCCAGATTTTGTATACGAACGCAAATCTCGAGTACTGTAGAATGTACTTTGTACCATGTTCCTGGTAAAACTTTATACAAGAATACTAAAAAAATAAATTTCTGCTTCGATATACCCTCTTTTGTGTATGACCCTTACTTATTAACATGCCATTAATATGATGTCTGAATTTTTTAGCGTACAGTACTTACAGTACGTATAGTTGTATAGTGTGTATAGTATGTGAAATACGTATAGTACGCATATGATATATAAACTACCTATATGCAAAATTTTGCAAGGAATAAGTTTGCTTAGAAAATAAATGGCAGTTTCATAAGGGCAAATTTAAGATATGAATAGTTTTATGATTAATTCTAGAATATTCTAAAAAATTTTTTGCGTACTGTACTATACGCGGCACATCACTACCCACTTATCCAACGTAAGATTTTGTCACTTTAAAAAGCATCATGCCGGTCTTAATTGGATTTAAAACAGTATACAGTCAGGGCATATACCAAATTGGTCATTGATAATCACACCTTATTTGGTAGTGATTGTTAGTACGATTGTTCTAGATTTTACTTTTGAATATTCCACGTGTCATATGTGGGACCTGCTATATAAAAAATTTTTTTTTCTTAGCCGCAATCGCAGCCCTTTTACATATTTTTTTTATAGAAAGAAAAACTTCACTAATTGTACTAAGTTCGGATCAAACCCAACAACACAAGGTCAGGAATGGGTTTGGGTCAAAATCCCGACAAACAAAATCCCGACAGGTCATAATCCCGACAAAAAAATCCCGACAAACAAAAATCCCGACAATCAAAAAAAGCTTTCCTTGACTATAAAATCAACTAAACCAAACCCTAGCCCAGGCGCTCACCCTAACCCTATCCTAGGCACTCACCTAACCCTAACCTAACTTAAATAAATTTAATGATTTCTTTGTTGTCGGGATTGTCGGGATTTTTATTGTCGGGATTTTATTGTCGGGATTATGACCTGTCGGGATTCTGTTTGTCGGGATTTTGACCCGCTCCCGTCAGGAATATACCAAATTTATGCGATGATACTATAACAGCACTTTATTATAAGGGTCTTATGTACAACCTGTGCTTTTTTGAAAGCTTATTCGCACAGGTATATATGAAAATATATACCCGTACGAATGAGTTATTTATTATAAAAGAATAGCATTTTATTTAGATGATTTTAAAATTCTCATGAGTTTTAAAATTCTTGTAGTGGGCGAAGACTCTGTTTGGTCCATTGGTAATTCTTATAGCGAAGTGAAGACTATATTTTGTTAGGTATTTTTAAAATTTTCATACTATATTTTAGTCGAAAATTTTTAAAATTCTCATAGCTAATGAAAAACTTTATTTGGTCAGGTTATTTTAAAGTTTTTATAGTTGGGAGAAGACTAAATTGGTCGACAGATTTTTAAAGTCTTATACGAACCTCCGATCTGACGAATATGAATCGTCTGCTCTAATAACTGGGCGAAGACTATATTCGGCCAGAATATTTTTAAAGCTTTCATAACTGGCAAAGACTTTATTTAATATTTTTAAAATTATCATAACTGAAGATTTTAGTTTGTAATTGTTGGGAGAACATTTTTAAAGTTCTTATAGTTTTGAATTCAAATTTGGGCCTGTTTTTTTCTTGTGAGGTTAAAATTTAAATAAATATGTTTATATAAAATAGTTCATCGAATTGGTTCTATATTTTAGAGATATTTTTTTATCGAAACTGATCTACAAGTTGTTTTGAAGTTTTTTTCATGTTACAAATAAAAACATTGAGCTTCAAGATCGTTAATTGTAAAGTTGCNGAAGACTATATTCGGCCAGAATATTTTTAAAGCTTTCATAACTGGCAAAGACTTTATTTAATATTTTTAAAATTATCATAACTGAAGATTTTTAGTTTATAATTGTTGGGAGAACATTTTTAAAGTTCTTATAGTTTTGAATTCAAATTTGGGCCTGTTTTTTTCTTGTAAGGTTAAAATTTAAATAAATATGTTTATATAAAATAGTTCATCGAATTGGTTCTATATTTTAGAGATATTTTTTTTTATTGAAACTGATCTACAAGTTGTTTTGAAGTTTTTTTCATGTTACAAATAAAATCATTGAGCTTCAAGATCGTTAATTGTAAAGTTGCTGCTCGATATTTAAAGGAGAAAAATTAAAATTGGAATAAGTAAGAAAAAATTTTTACATACAAATGTATTATAAATAGCAACAAAAAAAAGCCCGTACAATAAATAAATATTATTACTGTATTAATTAAAATCGTTTATTTATTAAAATAATTTAAAATTACATATATTTATTAAAATAAAAAATTTTTTGTTTTAATAACTTTGATTAAAATAAATTAAAATACTTGATAATAATTATTCTCTCACTATTAGTTTACTCTAAATTCGATAATACCTACGTTAAAATAAATAATAAATTAATAAATACCACTTTCTATATAAGCAAGGTTGAATAAATTAAAGTAATAGCAAGTAAATCACTAATGAATATATGTTACTATAAAGTCTTTATGACTAAATTACTTATCAAATATTTCAGCCCATAATTGCTTTATAAATCTTAACTTGTACTTGATCTTTTTGCTAAAATATATAAAAGACTCTTCACTTCGCTTTTGACCTCTTGAAGCAAACACTACAAAAGATCTTTTAAACTATTATTTAGTCTAAAAAATTATTTCTTTTTATTTGAAAATATGTACGGCAGTCTTTAACTTTAGGTCGCATTACCTTTTTACAGACAGCTCACATTGAGGGATTAATTGGGATGAACGAAACTATAAACTTCATATTGTCTATTGATATATCGTTAAAATCCGTGATGAACTTGAACTTAAAAAAAAAATGCAACGGCCAATCAAAATTCGCCGAATTACGTAGATCATTCTAGATCTCTAATTTCAAATTTGGTATATGCCTTGACTGGTATAACGGATCCAGAATCTAGATCATCTGATCAGGGCTGTGTAAAGATGATTACATAAAATTGGAACTACCAATAAGAGTCAAGATTTTGTGGACAAACGCGATGTATGAATTAAACCACTAGATAGCTGCGCGATGTCATCGCGCGAAACCAGGAACGGAAGACCAGATAGTGGTTAAATTGAATGGATAATATAGTGAGTGATGTGATCTCATGTCTGCATCACAAATTGACATAGGTCATTTCAAAAATCGAGAAATAGCACGTGTCAATTAAATAATGCGGAGCATTCTCACCTGATTTTGTTTCATCATACGGCTAACTCAAAATAATATGAATATCAAATCCGGGGTATGCTCATATAAGTACAATAGCAGTACGTTGCATTAACACAGCCCATTAACGTGCCCAATCAAAAACAAGATTTAGATGGTGGTTAACTGTATACACTCAGTTATGCAAGCATAACTATGTTCCTGGTATATGTATTATATGAAATAATGAGGGTTTTAGATTCTTTGTACCGTATGTATATATAATAGCTAAAACTGCAAATTTTTTTTGTTAAAAATTTAGTGATACTCTATCTATTATCAAAAATACCAAAATTATGCTAAAATTCACGCTAGAAGATGTAAATTATGCTGAATTCTGCTGCTAGCATAATAATGCTAGCGAACTCGAATTATGCTAAATTATGCTAATAGCATCATCCTGGACACCCTAGATATGATCCGGTTCGGATCACCCGTACGAGTCACCTGACCAATGGGTCACGGGTTGAAAATTATCTGACCCGGGTCAAACGGGTCAGAATTCGAATAAGCAAAAATCCATTAAAATGCAATTTGTTTATAAATATCGATACGGATCATGAATAACTTGGGTAATTCATAAACAACATAGTTAAAACACAGTAATCTGTTATTCACTGATGTAGAAAATGAACGAACTCAAATTACGAGCAGTATTCATTGGACCTAAAAATATGGGTCAGATTTTCTTTTTAATTTAAAGTCAATTAATAAATAATTTTCACGTCGAAGGTTATGCAAGGTTAATTTTTCATTTCACGCAACAATGAATCAAAAATTGTCAGCTGTTATATAAGGCAGTTTTTAGTTGATTATTAGGTTAACGCATTATTTAGGCTCAGGCATGGGGATTAAATTAAACATCCTAAGAATATTTGATCAAATCTCATTGTCAAAATTAATCACCCGATTAACAAGGCTTATACTGCACTGCGATCGGCTTGTTTAATTTTTGGCGACAGTTAAGCCATTTTATTTATTTGCTCTGCTAAGTGCATGAGATAAAAATTTGAGGGTAAGGGCTAGTGATGTGCCGCGTATAGTACAGTACGCAAAAAATTGTTTAGAATATTCTAGAACAACTCATAAAACTATAAATTTTCCCTTATGAAACTGCCTTTTATTTTCTAAGCAAATTTATTCCTTGCAAAATTTTGTATATAGATAGTTTATATATCATATACGTATTATACATATTTCACATACTATACACACTATACAACTATACGTACTGTACGTACCGTATGCTAAAAAATTCCAACATCATATAAATGGCACATTACTAGTAAGGGCCTTAACGTTAGAGACTATAGCGTTAGAATGAAGTTTATTGTATGCAAAAAATTTCATTCCCGACATTTTTAATTAGTGCACCAATATCGATTTAAATAATAGTTTTTGTTTATTTTCGTCTTTTTTGATCGGATTCTTCGTCGAGCTGATCCGGAATAGTCAAAATTTGCACTCTCCGATTGGCTATTTCCTCTCCAGGAGCTTGTATTACCCGCACAAATAAGTGGATGCCAGTTAAGCGAGGGGGATGACATTACCTAAAAATCAACTAAAAACGGCCTAAGCTTTACAAATTTGCACAAAGCAGGTTTTTTCATTTGCGTAAATTGCAGGATTTTGCCAAAATGAGATGGATGACTTGAATACGAATATTTTGATAAATAAAAAAAGATCAATTAATTTGAAACAAATTGAACTCTCATTTGAACCCAATTGGGATCATTTGGACCTAATTGGCTCATTTGAACCCAAACCTGGTTTATTTGAACCAATTCGGGTTCATTTAAACCCAAACTGGGTTTATTTAAATTTTAAACCCAGGCCAATACCCGGAATAAAATTTGAAATCACACTTCCGTTTAAGAGTCAAAAAAATTAGAAACCCCTTTCCCAGGGCAACGCCCAGGCTCTGAGAGCTAGTTTTTATTTTTAGTTATCTAATTCATCAAATTATCATACCTCCGAAAATTCCCGCTTGCCTATAAAATAACGAAATGTGTCGATATCCCTTTAACATTTTCCGATTTTAATGGCAACTAATTTATGATAATCAATATCGATTTTCGAACTATATGACTATATTTATTAAATATCATTAAAATTAACATTATTATGCTTGTTTTAAAAGAATTTGGAAAAAAATTGAGGTTTTTGAAAAATTTGGGTCAGCGGGTAATGTTTAGAGACAGTGTTGGCACATGACCAGGTTATAACAGTCATATTACTAAGTTCAACCGCGGATCTGTGATAGCATAATCCGCGCATAATACGGCAGAAGCATATACGACAGCATATTCGCATATCAAGATGAATTTCGCATAATTAATAAAGCATAGTCTGCGCATAAAATGGCTGGAATTAAAGACAGAGTAATATCGGGCTTATCAATTTTCCTCACGCATAGAAATCTTGCATTTGATCGTACGAAACATAAATTATGACATTTGAAATAGCGGAACGAATGTTAGATAATTAAACATACCGTTAAAGCAATATAAAAGTTTAACAACTTTACAGAAACTTTGATTTTTTTAAAAATATAAAAAGAATATATCTAACATATAATAATACGTCTTAGTAAGCTCTGTTAACTTTCTTGTAAGAAACTTATTTATACCATAAACATATTATAAACGTATTAAATTTATTCATCACCTGAGTGAACCTCTTTACCCTTTTTTATTTTAAAAAAAAAAACAACTTAACCTTGAATATTAACAGGTTAGAAGTAGAAAATATTAGATGTAAAAATGAACAAAGAGTCTTTTTGTTAAAACCCAAAGAGTGGTTTCATAAGCAAAATATTGAAATATAAGCNCTTTTTGTTAAAACCCAAAGAGTGGTTTCATAAGCAAAATATTGAAATATAAGCGATTTTTTAGTTTGTTATGTTATACGAAGACTATTGGACGATCGTGGAGAGGGTGAAATTTCACGTCTTTGGATGATGCATGTGAGCAAGCATCTAAAATTTCAAAAGAAACTTCACCGAGCATTTTGGTTTTCGTAAATTAATTAACACTATAGCTCATGAACTTTCTCACTGCTTATTAGCCAACTATAAATTAGTAAAATACTGTAATTTTTTATTTTATCAGGCCACTACATAACCTATCGACTAACTTTTCTAAAAAATTTTTTTTTTAAATTCCTATTGTGCCAATTATTCCATTTTTGCTATTTAATTTTTTCCGGTGTCACCCGATGATGACCTTAAGTTTCCGGAATTACCTGATAGATCCGAAAAAAATCCGATTCCATGTTATACAAACCGAAAAATTAACTTTGCGTGGCCTTATATTATTATGATTATCATTAGATTAATAACATATTATTTAATATATAAAATTATATTATATCTATATAAAAACATATTACTAGTAATGAAGTTATAAGAGAGTTAACAGAAAGAAAATAATATGATTATTATATGTTTAATATATATTCGTGATATATTTATTATATACTATTTAAATAATATAATAATAATAATTATTAATATATAATAGGTAGAATGTAAACTTATTTAGTAAAAAACATAGGTTTCTGTAAAGAAGAACCATATATTATGCTAAAGGAACTTTTTTGTTAGGACGCAAAAGAGTTTTGTAAACACTATTATTTTCGTAATTTTATATTACACAGATCCTGTGGTTTATATTGATAAGCTACTGATGGGTTCAGTAACTTACGATAACGATAAAAATTCATGACGATAATTCTCGCATATTTCTATCTAATCCGCATAATTTGTAGCATAATCTTAAAAAATTATCGCATAATTCACATAATTCGATTTGTAAGCAAGCCGAATTTGGGGTCTGTCGCAGGAGAAAATTAGAATCCACCAAGATGCGATGTGAGTTCCCTAGCCATGACAAAAAAGATCAGGTCACGAGATAACCGATAAGTTTATTTAGGTTAGGGTTAGTGTATATGTTAGAGTTAATAATTAGCAAGGAATATTTTTATTAGTGCGCAGAAGGTTGTTTATAATGATAATTGTCGAGAAATAAGCGATTTTTCTGATCTTCTTTAGAACGAACGTACTCGACGATGCGAAGTGATGACACATCAAGTGATCGGAAAGGGCAATCCTCCCGCCACACACATGCGGTCACGAGAGTGGCCATCACATGTATTTCTGCCCACGAGGGAAGATCACGGGGTATCTGCAGGAGCGGTGTCAAACAAAAATGAGATAATTATGATATCATGACATTACGGCTAATGATGCCTGACGATTGACGAAACCCTCGTCACTGACGATTGACGAAACCATTTCGTCAAGCGACTTCCAAATGACGAATTGACGATTGACGAAACCTATGGCGATTGACGAAACCTATGACGATTGACGAAACCTATGACGATTGACGAAACCGTGCTGAAGATCACTTCCGATCTCAAAAGCTTACATCGGAACCAATAGAATTACAGGATTTGTGTAACAAAAAATGTAAAAACAATAAACAACGCGAAATTTTATTACAGCTGTTTTGAAAAATAATAGGACACGTGATTAATTTTGTGATTGGTAAAAAAAAATACCGATTGTTGTGACAATTTTTTTGAAAATATTCACGGCACAGTAAAATCGCGAAAAAAAATATGAAGTTCGATAATAAAATTTCCGGCCCGGAACAAAATATAACGCGATTAATACTATAAATGATTAAAATATTTAAATAAAGATGTATTAAAGGATTAAAATTAGTTTATTAATTAAAAAAATTTTTCATTCCTCCAAAATTTTTAAACTTTGAGTGACGATATTTTGGCAGCTACTAAATCAATTTTAATAACTTTTTTTTTATTTGAATTCTACAAATTCGTAGAATTTAAATAAAAAAAATTATATCGAAGTTAGCTTGATGGTTGTCGAGATACTATTTCTCAAACTTTTAAAAAATTCAAATCAAAATAAAGGCTGCGTTTGAGATATAGCAACACTGGTATTGATTACCAGTGGTAATAAATAGATGATATCTCAACATTTACCATACCAAATTCGATAAACTTTTTTATTTGAATTTTACAGATTCGTAGAATTTAAATAAAAAAAGTTATCAAAATTGATTTGATGGTTATCAAGATATCGTTGCTCAAAGTTTAAAAAAA
>QKWP01003238.1:5047-30117 GCA_003550325.1 Gigaspora rosea | reverse complement strand
CGAGATAGAATACCGAAGTATGATTGAGCATGCATGAATAATGTCATAATAAATATGTAAATAATTTGAGTTTATGATAGTATGGTTAAATTATGATGTAATTTACCTGATTTAAAGGGTTATTAATAAGCAAGTCAAAATAATAAGAATAAGCGTCTTCCTTTTTATGAAAAACAATCGATCAAATAATTAAATAAATTACTTACTCATTTAATAAACATGGTATCATTGAAACCCAAAACTTCTTAGTGCCTACCATTTGACTGGACTATTTAGTGGCAAAAGTACTAATTAACCCACGAAACGAAAACCTGGGTAAATTACTATAATTCTCTCTAATCGATTTGAGTAAGGTTTCAACTAGAAACTTGTTAATAACAATACCTTAAAGGCACTTGTCCATTATGATAGGTTCAATCCATATAGCCCAAATAAGGCTCAAGCTAGTCTATATTGGTATTGTGAAACATATACATAGTGGTATTATAACTCTTGCTATGAAAACAAAAAATATATATATATATATAATAAACAATATAATAATAACAAGGGAAACAAATGTATATTTGACTATCTTTACTCTGACATCTTCCCTCTGGTATTGAAGCAGAATAATGTTTAAGGACTGGACAAAGCCGTTCTTTCACGAAGACAAAGATGATATCGACGGGTTTCTTTTTGATTAAGAGAGACACGCAAAATTAAAAGGTTGGGACAAGGAAACTCGATGTGGTATAGTAGTGATGCACATGCCGAAGGAGACGAAGCTGTGGATACGAGAGTTAATAAAGACAAAAACTGGTTGGAAAGATCTGAAAGAGGCTATCGTAAAAATAATAAATACAGAGAATGATGATCAAATAAAAATCAATCGTTGAGGAATATTAGGCAAGGGGAAAATGAGACAATATGGGTTATGCAAGTAGGGTTGAAGCCTATGTTGAGGCATTGAAAAATGGAGTAAGAGGTTATGAAAAATGGGATTGGTTCCTGAATAGTTTACGGGAGCTCTACTGAACAAAAGTAGAGGCCTTCTGTTCTACTAATTATACCACCGCTAGAGAGTGCGCGTTCCAAATTAAAAATTTTCAAAGGGACCAGGACATCCATAATGACAAAAAACTGGTAGTGATGGTAGAAGAGAAGTCTCAGTCAGGTGATTGGATGTGGATGGCATAGCTGCAGCACTTGGAGCTCTGGCATAAACCGAGTAAAGCATGACGAGGTAAACAAAATTGAAAAGATCGAGTCTGATATCAAAGAGTTAATAAAGGCAATAAGGGAGCTTACCAACAACAGTTCGATGTCACAGTCAAGCCAAAGGAGTCCAAACTCAGCGCAGAATTTTAGAACACAAAGAAGGAATTCTGAACTATGTTGATGTTATAATTGTCAACGTGAAGGCCACATATCTAGTAATTGCCCAAACTGAGGTAATCAAAATCTCCTTGTGGAATGTAGAAATGAACAAAGGAATGTGAGAAATGAAAATGCTCATGTTGTGGGAGCAAACATTTGATTTTCAAAATAACATCAAAGTCATGTGAACCGGGAATTGAATGTCTAAAAATCGAGATGGTGAAAAAGGAACCCATATTCAACATAAGGAATTGGAACCTTCGTAAAAAGAGACGTGTCAATAGCAATGAGAAGACATCTAGGGTTCCGAAGTTTGATCCGGGTTTGATTTGAGTTTGATCAAACCCCAAATCAAACCAAACTCAAACTATAAATTTTATAAAGTTTGAGATAAAACCCAAATTCAAATAAAGAATAATCAAATTCAAACCAAACCCAAATACTATACTAAGTTTGATTTGAGTTTGATTTGAAGTTTGCAAACTAGTTTGAGTTTTAATGACATATATATATTTTTATATTTTAAATGATAATCAGCCTGTCAACTGGAGAGTTATTATAGGCGGAATGTGGCGTGCTTCCATGTAAAACTTTTTTTTACTAAGTTAATGATACATGTTCACTAATTGAAAATTGTAGAGCTCGTCAAGACGCATCTAACAGTAGTTAGATCATCTAAATCGGCCTGGTGGATGGCGAGATATCGTTAAAAAACGATTGGCCGACTATATAAAATCTTATGTAAACAATATTTGTTTATATAGAGATTTTATATAGTCGGTCNAAAATAACATCAAAGTCATGTGAACCGGGAATTGAATGTCTAAAAATCGAGATGGTGAAAAAGGAACCCATATTCAACATAAGGAATTGGAACCTTCGTAAAAGGAGATGTATCAATAGCAATGAGAAGACATCTAGGGTTCTGAAGTTTGATCCGGGTTTGATTTGAGTTTGATCAAACCCCAAATCAAACCAAACTCAAACTATAAATTTTATAAAGTTTGAGATAAAACCCAAATTCAAATAAAGAATAATCAAATTCAAACCAAACCCAAATACTATACTAAGTTTGATTTGAGTTTGATTTGAAGTTTGCAAACTAGTTTGAGTTTTAATGACATATATATATTTTTATATTTTAAATGATAATCAGCCTGTCAACTGGAGAGTTATTATAGGCGGAATGTGGCGTGCTTCCATGTAAAACTTTTTTTTACTAAGTTAATGATACATGTTCACTAATTGAAAATTGTAGAGCTCGTCAAGACGCATCTAACAGTAGTTAGATCATCTAAATCGGCCCAGTGGATGGCGAGATATCGTTAAAAAACGATTGGCCGACTATATAAAATCTTATGTAAACAATATTTGTTTATATAGAGATTTTATATAGTCGGTCAATCGTTTTTCGACGATATCTCGCCATCCACTGGGCCGATTTGGATGATCTAACCACCGTTAGATGCGTCTCGACGAGCTCTACAATTGTCAATTAGTGGGCATGTATCGTTAACTTAGTAAGAAAAAAGTTTTAGATGGAAGCACGCCACATTTCGCCTATAGTGATTTTCATACTAGTTGACTGGCGGATTATCAATTAAAATATAAAAATATATTTATATTATTCAAACTCAAACTAGTTTGCAAACTTCAAACTCAAATTCAAACCAAACTCAAATTTAACTAAAAAGTTTGATTCAAATCAAACTCAAATATTTTTTTTAATCATAGTTTGGGTTTGGGTTTGATTTCAAATCAAATCAAACCCAAATCTGACCTAAAGTTTGATTTGATCTGGGTTTGTAGGAACCCCAAAGACATCATCGGGCAAAAGTGATCAACAAGTGGAAAAATTGAATGGAAACAGTTCTGCAGAGTCACTTGAGTCACATGCCTTAAGTCCCGTGATGTATATACCGCTGACAGAGTTGAGTCAAGAGCTCAATATTCTAAAAAGGATTGCAGAGATGGAAGTTACCTTAACTCTAAGACAACTATTTAAGTGGTCCCCAAGAGTGCGGTTGGAGGTATTAAGGGCCTTAACACGAAAAAAGAAAGAAAATGACATTACAATATTGGACACCAGTGTTTGCATAGTCCGAGCAGTTCAGGAAATGGGTGTTAAGCAGGATATGGACGTACCTATGGGTGTAGTTACTATTAATGGAGAAAAAACTGATGCTCCGATTGACCCCGGATCTCGATTAAATCTAATGCATGAAAAAAATGCGAAAAGGAGGGGTTTAGCTTGGAGATCGGTGAATGGAAAAGGAAGGATGGCTGACGATAGTGTAAGCAATTTCTTGGGTTACATACCAAATGTGGAAGTCGACGCCGAAGGAGTGAAAGTTGTTCAAGAGTTCTACGTCATGGAATCGGGTAGTTTCGATGTACTACTCGGTATGCCGTGGATAGCAGCATCAAGATGTGACCTAAAGTGGAGAAATAACCAGTATTGGTGCTCAATCGCTTCTAGCTATAAAGAGGCATCTTTCATAGCAACTACCATACCTGAAAGTTGGATGAGCCAGAATGATGAGGATAATGAATTAGGAAACGATGAAGAAGAGGAGAATGAGGTGTTGTCGGTGCGTAGTGTTCACATGGATCGGTCAAAAATGATAAACATGAACGCAGAAAGTAACGAAATTTTAGTCAAGGCCAGAAATGGTTATTACCTATCAATGGAAAAGGTGGAGCCAATTAATAAAGATCAGCTCGAAAAACTGAGGCATAGAGGGCGTATAATCTATTGGAACGTCGATCAAGAAAATAAGGCCAGAGTTATAAATGTTGGGGGTCCGGAGCTAATCATGCATCTCACGAAGGAGAATAGGGAAGTATTAGACATCAACAAAGAAATCCAATACGCCAACAGGGAATATCTACTTGAACAATTGATGGAAAAGGCTCCAGAGACTTTTGCCTTTAAGCTTTCTGAGATAGGCAGGACTAAGTTAATCGAATATGAGGTGCGGACAGGTACAAAAATAATTCCTGAAGTCCGCATGAAACCTCTTCATATTAACAATACTGAACGAGCTTCAATGTTTGAGAAGCAGCTTCGTGATATGGTAATGCAAGGGTTACTGAAAAAAGAAAAAGGGCAATATGCATATTATTGTTTCCCAGTTAATAAAAAGGAAGGAGGGACTGATCAGCTTTGGGTTGTAGGTGACATGCGGCCCTTGAACAAACACATAATAAAGGATGGTTATCCGCTACCAATAATTAGAGACATACTTGAATCAGCAGTTGGGCACGACTTGTATTCTTTGGTCGATGCATATAAGGGATATTGGCAAATCCAAATTCAAGAGAAAGATAGAGATAAAGTTGCCGTAGCAACCCCAATTGGACTATTACGATACACCGTCATGTGTATGTGACTGAAAAACGCCAGTGAAACATTCCAGCATTTAATGGACCTTGTACTCGAGGCAGACAAATGGCGCGGTATCACAGCAGCTTACCAGGATGATATAGGCTTGTGGACCAATGGTTCAATCAAAAATCACATCAATTTATTTGTCAAATTGGCATGCAGATTTAAAGAAGTCAGGTTGACATTTGCCGCCAGAAATGTCATTTGCTCTAAAAAGAGCTGTATATGTATGGTTTTGTCATTAGTAAAGCTGGAATAAAGGTCGACCCCAAACGTACTAAAAAAATTACAGAATGGCGAACTCTGAATACTTTAACTGAAGTTTGGTTATTCCTAGGAATGATGAACTATTATTGCCGCTTTATAGTAAAGTGGCAAAGCCACTAACAGACCTCAACAAGCAAGATGTAGGATACAAATAGGATATCGAGCAAGAAGAAGCGTTTCAGGCTCTAAAAAGTTCATGGATGAAGGATGTTATGCTAAAAGCACCAGAATGAAAAGGAGCCAGAAGTAGAAATCGACTGTATCAAATGTTCATAGATGCCTGTGATGTATCTCTAGGTGTAGTCTTAGAGCAGAGAGATAATGAAGATCGATTGCGACCAGTGACATTTGAGTCACGAAAATTAAGTGAACAAGAGATGAATTACACAGTGACAGAGAAGGAGTGTTTGGGAATTGTCTTTGGATACAATATGAACGAACGTTATGTTGGGAACTACCTTTGATGTAAGGGTCGATCACCAGGCCTTGGAATGGCTGTTCAATAAGGCAGTGCTTAAGGGACAGCTTATGCAGTGTGTACTGGTACTTCAGATATTCGATTTTCATGTTCAGTATAAGCCTGAAAAATCACATGGTAACACTGATGGGATCTCGAGGCACTCAAATCCACTAGAACAACTTAGCCCTACGGATAAGGAGTATGTTAAAAGTTTGCTGACGTATATAAATAAGGATAATCAAAGGTTAGAGGATTTGAAAATCATAGTACATTACCTGAAAACATTCTCCTGGCCGTCTCATATGACAAAAAGGGACTTGAAGTGCTTGAATCTAAAATTAAGGCGTTATTGCCTTTTAGATGAACAATTATTTCGTAGGGCTGTAAATAGGAAACCACCAAGCCAGGTAATCTTTATGGATAAGGAGAAGGAGATGATAGTAAAAGGAAATCATAAAGGAATTGCAGGTGAAGGTGGTTATTAAGGAATTAATAGTTGCGTCAGAAAAATCTTGATGAATTACAACTGGCGTCAGGTGATCTATATAAGGACATAAGGAAGCACGTGATGACGTATTTGATTTGTCAAAAGTGCAAATTAAAGGTTCCAAAAGAACCGATTCATGTTGCAGATACGAGCTGGATATTCTATAAATTGTATGTCGATTGTATAGGTCCAATGCACCAAACTTGTGCTGGTCATGAGTATATCGTTATAGCCGTGGAGGATTTGACTGGCTATATTGAAGCCTGGGCATTAAAAAGGAAAAATGCAAAAAGTATTGCCCAATTCATTTGGGATGATGTGATTACTCGACATGGATGTTTCGCAGAATTGGTGTCGATTCAGGGCACTGAATTTAAAAACAGTCTAATGAACGAGCTTACCGTACAATTTGGGGTGGATCAGAAATTTGTAGCCAGCTACCATCCTGAAGCTAATGGAAGAGCAGAGAGATCTGTCCAAAAAGTTACTAAGGTTTTGCGTAAATTATGTGTTGAAAGGCAAAACTGTTGGCATGAATACTTGCACGAAGCAGTATGGGCCATAAATATAACAGTTGGAGAAATTGGATATTCTCCCTTTCGCCTTGTTTATGGTAGAGATGCAGTGTCACTAGTAGAATTAACAATTGACACTTACCAAACGTTTGTAATGAAAAGGTCTTGGACCACTGAGGAGTTATTAGTGTATCGAGCCCTGCAAATGAAAAATTTGTGCTACGAATTGAAAAATGTACAGGTAAACTGTGATGAGATAAGAGAGCGTTGGAAGCTCTTTCACGATTAACACCATTCGGATTACAAAGAGAAAATTGACGTGAATGATTTGGTCCTGGTATACAACTCGACCTTGAAGACTTCTTTATCCTAGAAGCTCGACTATTGGTGGATGGGCTGTACGTGGTTCAAAAAATTGGGGAACATGGCCAATTTTATCTTGCTGAACTTGACAGTGCCGAATTAAGGGACCCATTTATGAGAAATAGGGTCAAAAGATTAAGGGGTAATTATGAAATAACGAAGGAATTTGAGAAAATAAGTAGTGACCTCGAGGACGAAGGCCACAGGGATCTAGCTTGTATCACGGTGGAAAAAAGTATATAGTATACTTGGTGAAGGGAATCGATTTGGATTTCTAAAAGATAAATAAATAAAAACGAATAGTAATAATAATAATAATAATAATAATAATAATAAAAAACTAATAGTAATATGGTATCGATAACTTATACATATCTTCTCGTAGGGTGGAAGTTTGAAGAGACTGATCATCACGTAATACATGATAATCGATCGGATAAGGTACCAAATTATAGTCCCTGGGACGAGAAATAAATTATGCATCATATAAGGATCGGTAGCATGAGATAGTATACCAAAGTATGATTGAGCATGCATGAATAATGTCGTAATAAATATGTAAATAATTTAAGAGTTTATGATAGTATGGTTAAATTATGATATAATTTACCCGATTCAAAGGGGTATTAATAAGCAAGTCAAAATAATAAGATAAGTGTCTTCTCTTTTATGAAAAACAATCGATCAAATAATTAAATAAATTACTTACCCATTTAATAAACGTGGTATCGTTGAAACCCAAAACTTCTTAGTACCTACCATTGACTGGACTATTTAGTGGCAAATATCACTAATTAACCCACGACAATAGTATTCCTTTTATAAATTAGCTAATGATACTAAAAACAACTATAATTTTAGATTAATATACAGTAGTATTAACTATTTACTTTTTTAAGATCCACTATTTATATTAGATACATACTACTAGTATTAAGGCTCTCAATTTCTATAACAGATAATACTTATACATAATTATATACTATGCTTATATACATAACAGTAACTTCTATTTTGGCAGTAGAAACATGCTATATTGTATAATATTGTTATTCAAACAGATTTGTAGTACAGGTATTGCTTCTAGCTTTTATCCAAATTGGTTTGTATTAGTATACCCTTGCAATACTATTGTACTTTCTCCAATTTTGGGCAAAATATCATCAAAAATTGTCCAAAAATAGATATGCTAGTATACTAGAAAGGTCTTTAACATAACTTCAAATATGTTTAGTTTTGTTAACTTATTTCTACTATTTAGTTAAATGGCTCAATTTAGTTTAACAATTTTAATATTACTTTAGCTCTACTATTATAGATAAATCATTTTTATAAATAAAAAACATTATAAAACCCAATCTTCTATGAAACAAATTAATTCCAAAAAACATAATTCTCAGAATATTATTAGCCTCTTTAGTCCTTGCCTGTATTCAACTATACCAATAGTTTTTGCAATATTTGTGATAAACATTTAATATATATATAATACATATTAAATTAAATAAATTAATAAAAATATTATTACAAAGTATTATGTTTAGATTATATCGAAATAACAAAAAGAACTACTATAAATAGAGTATGCTTTAGGATCCAAAAAACTCTAACATAACTTAAATTTGAGTTTGTATAATTTCAGCAGTATTTTATCAAATAGATATATAAAATAGAGCAAAATTTAAAATATTTACTATATAAAAATGCAATATTTGATAAATTTCTATACAAAATTTTTTTTCTGCAAGTTATATAGTACAATATTTTTTAAAGGTTAATTTATATTTATTGAACTCATAAAATAAACTAGTTACTGGACCCATTATTAAATGATAAATTTTGTTATTATTACTTTGCAATGGACTTAATTAGGCATCTCACACTGCGATGTGCTTGTATATTGCATCCCAACAATCTACCAATTAAATTTGAAGATCAGGTGTAACATGCAAATTTTCTTTGTATAACAAACTAAAGAAATTTTTCTAAAATTTGTAATATCAAAAAATTTTATCTACTTAACCACCTTTTACACTTTAACAAAAAAAATTCCTTGCAAAATTTTGGTATATACTATTATCTACTTCAACTTTTAACACTAATCTTTACTCTTACCCTAACCTTATATTAATTTAAATTTTTGTTATATAGAACATTAGTTACACAGATCTACAAACTATGTTTATATATTGTATGCGATGAATTAGCATATTGCAGGGGTGCATTGTATATATTTATTCCTTTGCAATAATATAAATAAATTTCTATTTTTTATTTTCTATTAAACAATTATAACACAACAGGGTGAAACCTGAGTTGCAAAAAAGTAAAACCTGTGTTTATTATTTGTATCATGTAAAACTTGAGATGCATAGGTAAAATCTGAGTTTAATAAACATACATTAGGTAAAATCTGGGTTTTTTTTATTACATAAATAAAACCTGAGTTTTTAAAGTAAAACCTGGGTTTTTAAAGTAAAACCTGCTTTATAATTTAAGTTTTTTAAAACTTTGATCAAGGATATCTCTGCAACCACTTAATCAAATTTGATAATAATTTTTTTATTTGAATTCCATAGATCCATATAATTCAAATAAAAAAATTTTCATCGAATTTGATCAGGTGGTTGCAGAGATATTTTTGATCAAAGTTTTGTCAAAAATTTAAAACGTATCTGTCGTGTGAAACGCGTTTTGAAATTCTCTAAAACTTTGATCAAAGATATCTTTGCAACTACCTTATCAAATTTGATGAAAATTTTTTTATTTGAATTTTATGGATCTATATAATTCAAATAAAAAAATTTTCATTGAATTTGATCAGGTGATTGCAGAGATATCATTGATCAAAGTTTTGTCAAAAATTTAAAACGTATCTGTCATATGACAGATATATTTTAAAATTTTGACAAAAGTTTGATTAAAGGTATCTCTGCAACCACCTGATCAAATTCAATGAAAATTTTTTTTTTGAATTATATGGATCCATAAAATTCAAATAAAAAAATTTTCATCAAATTTGATCAAGTAGTTGCAGAGATATCTTTGATCAAATTTTTAAAAAAATTTCAAAACGCATATCACATAACAGATACGGTTTAAATTTTTGACAAAACTTTGATCAAGGATATCTCTGCAACCACTTGATCAAATTTGATGAAATCTTTTTATTTGAATTCTATGGATCCATATAATTCAAATAAAAAAAGTTTCATCGAATTTGATCAAGTGGTTGCAGAGATATCTTTGATCAAAGTTTTGTCAAAAATTTAAAACGTATCTTCCATATAACAGATACGTTTTAAATTTTTGAAAAACTTTGATTAAATATATCTCTGCAACCACCTGATCAAATTTGATGAAACATTTTTTATTTGAATTATATGGATCCATAGAATTCAAATAAAAAAATTTTCATCAAATTTGATCAAGTAGTTGCAGAGATATCTTTGATCAAGTTTTAGAGAATTTTGAAACGCGTATCACACACATGACAGATAGTTTTAAATTTTTGACAAAACTTTGATTAAGGATATCTCTGCAACCACTTAATCAAATTCGATGAAATTTTTTATTTGAATTCTATGGATCCATATAATTCAAATAAAAAAATTTCATCGAATTTGATCAGGATCTTTTCTTCAAATTTCAAGTAAAATAAAAATAACTTAGCTAATTTAATATATTTTTAGGTGCTTATCAAGTTTACTTAGTGCATAAAGTTATAATTAATTAGTAAAGTTTTGTGAATCATAATATTTTGTAAATTTTTATTAATAAAATTCTATAAAATCTTATAATTTACAAATTTTTACTAATTAATTCTTACTTCTTGCATTAAGTAAACTTGTTTAGCATTAAAAATTACATATAAAATATTTAGACTCAAACTAGTTTGCAAACTTCAGACCAGAATTAGCTATAATGCATATAATATACATGCATATATTATATAGAAAAATATTATTTTGCCTATCTCTAGTTTTAACAATTTTAGAAGTTTCAGATTTGGGTAATACCAAAACTCTAGGCTGAAATGTTTCAGACTTTAGAGGTTTAAACTAAAACAAGCGAAATTTGCTTTGGGAGGTTCAAAAGTATATATTCTAGAGGTTAGGGTTAATAATAAATTCAATTATTGGTTTATATTTATAGATTTATTAGTATAGTAATTTTTTGTACCAGGTATTAGCACCAGTAAAAAAGATTTGAAATTTTTTTTTTGTTCTTTGAGAACATAAAATATTAAATTTATGTTCCCAAAAAATTTTTAATGTTCCTATAGCTAAATCTCTCTCTTTCTCTCTCTCTCTCTTATTCTCTCATTCTCTCTCTTTCTCTCCCTCTCTCTCACTTCCTCCCTTTCTTTCTCTCTCCCCCTCTCTCTTTTCCTTTCACCCTCTCTCACTCTTACTCTCACTCTCATATGCCTTAAAATTAAAATGTTAAATTTTTTTGGTCTTAACAGATTCCAACCCTAAATTATCCATCCAAATACAAAAAACTATCTCTATAGGGAACACAAATTATAACTTTTATGTTCCCACTTTGTTCCTAATAGGGAATATAAATTCTAAATTTAGTGTTCCTAAATTTTTTTAAATGTTCCTGGGAACACTGGGAACATCAAATCTTTAACACAGATTAGCACAACTACATTGCATAGCTATTATATATCAGTCAATCAAGATATTACACCTAATTTTTTATTATATAATTTTTATAAATTATACAAATCAACAAAATTATGTTTTTAAAATGTTTTTCTAAAGTCTTAATTATAATATATAATATTCTTAAGACAAATATGTTGTTAGGACTTCAACAAATTGAATAGTAAGGTCATGGTAACTTAGAGAAATTGGTAAGTTGTCACCCCTAGTGGCGGGTTTAGAATTCAAATCTTACTATTGACGATTTGAAAAAAATAGATGCTCCAAATCTCTATTTTTTCAAAGTAAAAATTCGTGTTCTTGCAATTCAAAAATTATTAAAAGTTTTCACAAAGTGCCAAAAAAAAATAAATTAATAAAAATAAAACAAAAAAACAAAAACAAAAACATGAAACAAAAAAATAAATGAAGCAAAACCTTGCAAAAACTTGTGAAAACTTGTAAAAACTTGTAAAAACTTGCATTCTTGAAAATTTAGAAATTGCTAAAGAAATTAGTTGTATGTTCTTGCAAAGTATTGAAAGGCTAAGTTGGCTTGCACAAAGTACTGAAAAGTCTAGATTTCTTGCAAAGTGCCAGAGAAGTTAGAGTTGGTATTTTTGTAAGAGTATAGAAATTTGTTGTACCTGTGATATATCGCACCCTGATTCTGACCAATCAAATCGCACAATTATGTAAACAAAAATTTTAAGTTTTAAAATTAAAAATTTTACTAGTAAAATAAAAATAAATAAGTGATATCAAAGTATATAATATAAAATTTTATTCTGAACAACTTTTTCTACTACCTCATGATCAACAATAGTCACTACATAGTAAAGTCTAAATTCTATTATGTAACTTGATTATTATTGCTTAAGTAAACTTATTTGGAAGGTCAAAATACATATATTTTATAATTTTTAGCAAGATTAAAGAACATTTTATTATTTGAATTTTAATTTTTATATTTGATAAAAAAATTAAAATTTGTTAAAAATATATATTTAATATATGTAAAAATTAAAAGTTAAATAATAAGAAGTTCTCCAATCAGTATGAAAATTTTAGAAAATATGCATTTTAATCTTTTAAATATATTTACTTAAGTGCCTATAATCAACTTATATAGTAAAATTTGGACTTTACTATGTAGTAATATAGTAACTACTTGCAATCACTAAAAAACATCTTTTATATAAAAAACTACCTGATTTTTTATGAAACTTTTGACAACTAAAAGGTAGCTTATTTTTAGACACATACAGTATTCAGATACATTAAGCTGAGTATAGATACAGTATTGATATATAAGATAGCTGCACAGCATGCGATGCCGCGCAGGACCAGTACAATCAGCTTTTGTTAGTTAATAGATCTCCTCTTTAGTTAGTATAGATAACTTTCGTAATCTTGATGATTGATATATTATCACCCCTTTTTGTAAAATTTTCATAACACGTTAACATGTTAGCACATATACGTGTTAAGAGGAACAAATTATAAATAAGGTAGCTGCGCAACTTTGTCACATAAAACCAGGAACAGAATGTAGATTTAGATAGAGTTGCAGATCAAATATATTTACATAGTTTAAATATAATTTTCTCATTGGCTATTAATTTTTACTAGTTTTATATATAGCTTTAATCTTAGCTTTATATTTACGAAAGTTGGTAGTCTAATTGGTTTAAACAATATAATATAGTGTAACTGGAAAAATTAAAATAGAGCCCAAAATTGAAAATAATTGTGGCGGCATATGCTGAAATTGGCTTATGCTGAAATCTGGGGTCTCAATTTAAATCTATAATACCTACTAAAATTCACATATACTCTTTTATTAATAACCTAACCCTAAACCCTAAACAAACTATAAAAAAAAACACACCTGAAAAGCCCTCTAAAATTTTATAATTTCATAATAAAATAACTTAAATTTTCAGCATAAGCCAATTTCAGCATAAGCTGCCAAAATAATTATTGATAAGGGTCCAAAAAATTTAATTACTGAAATATTTGTTAGCTAACAAAATAAAATTAAATATAATAGTAATTGTTTTTCATGATTAAATAAATATTTTAAAGTTTGTGATAGTAAAGTCTTAATTAGATAGATCAAAAATTTTATTCTAGTAGGACAATGCTTTTATTATTAATCTAATGCAGCCTTTTTATATATTTTATAACACAAGTTCACGGTACAACAATTACTCTGGATAATAGTTACAGGTTTTTCTCTTTCTCTTACTCGATATGGTATGCAATGCCAATAGGGATTGGAACCATTTAACCGTTTAAAAATTGCTCTATAGTTACTTGCAGAATTATGTTGGTCATGGGCCAGAATCATTTTAATGCCGGCCAAATTAAACAGTTGGTTAAACGGAAACGATTAAGAAAAATTTTAGACGGTTTCAATCCCTAAATGCCAATGACCAACTCTATTTTAATTAATAACTCATCGATATTAGCTTATCTATTTTTATCAATATAGTATTGATAAGTCAAACATGTTTTTAAAATTTTAATAAGTTGGTGAAGATCATATTTGGTCACGTTATAATAATAAAATTATTAAGTATCATGTCAAAATTTCCAAATTAATATTGGCCGAATATCGTTGTTAATATCAAACGAGCATAATTGAAATAGATAGTAGAATCACACCAACACTTTAACAGTTAACATGAAATTTATGTTTATTACTGGTATTTATTTGAGT
Source organism: Gigaspora rosea (assembly GCA_003550325.1). Taxonomy (NCBI): domain Eukaryota; kingdom Fungi; phylum Glomeromycota; class Glomeromycetes; order Diversisporales; family Gigasporaceae; genus Gigaspora; species Gigaspora rosea. The sequence continues at coordinate 15,901 of QKWP01003238.1, read as the reverse complement.
TGAAAGTGAAATAACTAATTTTTTTTTATTTTTATTTTTTATATATTATGTATTTGACTTTTGATTGAATATATTAATTACATAATTAATTTACTTAAACTATACTCTCTAACACTGATTATACATTTTTTATGCACCATAATTATATCATTGATCGAAACACATCAAAACACGTAATAACGAAACATTCGAACCTGATACATAATACAAAGTGATAAGTATTATTCTCATTATTTATACATATATATTTTTTATTTTTTTCAAAGCGTCGCTAACTGTTCTTTTCGACTTGAGTATTATTCAATTGTGATCGAAAAGGGAGCTGCCTCAGCGTGGCAACAATCACAGTAAAACCAGAATACTGGCAGGGAAAACCGGTTAAGCCTATAGTTATACCCAGTCATATTATAGTGGCTAAGTATTTTAATTTTAATATCGTTTCTTAATTTTTACACGAAGAAATCAAGCCATTTATGGGAGTGAAGCCACTCATACCTGAAACAGTTACTAAGTTTGTGGCATAGATCTGCGATTAACTAACTTTGACACGGTAAGTTTCTTTTATAGTATTATTCGGGGTGATACACAGAGTCACAAGGAAGAATAACCCAATCAGATGCCCAGATTTGTACAGAACACTTCACACGCCTTATAACCATGCACTACGTTCCTGGTACATTCTTGATAGCACGTCAACGTGTTAGGCTTAGTAGTATTATTGTTGAATAGCACATATCGTGTTAAACAACTCATTAACATGCCAAATAACATGTTTACGTGTCGTATATAAATTTAAATATATAAAAATGAATGAATTTGATTTCAATAAAGGGGGACAAGTAGAGAAGCTCCCTTCGATTTTACTAAAGAAAATAAAGAAAGTAAGCTAGTGTAGTGAGTAAATCAAAAACTTATTTTCTAGCAACTATTAGGCCACGCAAAGTTATTTTTTCGTTTTGCATAACCTTGAGTTTCAAAATTCCGGTTGGCGGGTCAGATTTTTTTTTAAATAATCTTTTTGTGCCTAAATTAATTCATGTTCACATCTAAGGTCACGCAAACTTAATTCTTTGGTTTGCATAACATGGAATCAGAATATTTTGGTTTTTTGATATCAGACCTGTCGGTAATTCCGGAAAATGAAGGTCATTATCAGGTGACACCGAAGTAAACAATTAAATGTCAAAATCAGAATAATTGGCACGATTGAAAATTAAAAAATTTTTTTTGAAAAAATTGGGTTGGCGGGTTACGCAAAATGATAATTAACTTTGCATGGCCTTAGAGTTAAATCAGTCAAATGTATATGCTCTCCCACCTTAATAGTTGCAGTAGTGATTGTAGTGATCTATGAATTTGATCAAAAACTATTAGGCGAAAATGACTTTACGTCTAATTTCACCACTATCAACTATTAAATCCAACTAAAATCAACTCTATCTAACCCTAATAACGGTTAAGCTTCGATTGAGGCATCGATAAATTGGTCTGAGTGACTAGGGGCTCGAGCTCTAGATTATGTTATGAGACTCTAATATGAGGTCACGGGATTTGAACTTTATTACGAATTTCATATCGAGAGGCGTTATTATTAATTTAAGGATCTCTCAGAATTATTATTAGAACTAACACTTGCTAGCAAGGAGAAAATATACAAGACTCCCTTTTTCGCTTCAATAAAGCATTATTCTTAAGTTGAGTTCTAACCTTCGAAAAAAGTGTAGAAGTGTTAGCTCTAAGAAAGTTTCCTTTTAACCCAAAATCATTGTAATAAATTACTTATTGAATTTACCTTACACCCTTAGAATATTCATTATTCTAAGTAAAGTTGTGTCGTTAGTTGCAACTTCGTAACAAGCGTTTTGAACTCCGTTTAGTATAACCCAGTTAAAGAAAGATCAAATTAATAACCTTTTGTAAAAAAACAAAAATCAATTAAACCTTTGATTACCTGATTTATCGAACAATTAATCCATTCCACATTGTTAAATTAATCATCCGCATCATCTTTGGCCATGATCTTTAATAATATTAATGATTGTGTTAGAGCCTTGCAGCTAGAATAAAGAATTATATAAATAGAGTGAGAATTGAACCAACAAAAGAACTATGCATGTCACAATGTCCAATTGGTTTCAATTTTTTTTGGACATATGTCCATTTTCAATTGGACATATGTCAAAAAAATTGAAACCAATTGGACATGCTTGTCTTCATTTGATCACGCCGCAGCAAGACCCTAAAAGAACTTTGAGACCCGGACCAAATCAACCACGCTCCTTTTTGTCTACCAAGGAGTCTTGCATGATTAAAAGGCATTGGTTTGATTAGATAGTGGTGTTGTTAGTAGTTTTTAGCCATATACTCAATACTCACTACTCTCATAACATGCAAGCATGCAATTATAGATAAGCCATTGTGGTTTAGATCGGTAATGATGAAAAGGTGAATTAGTATGTATTAGAATTATCCTAATTTCCTTACTCAGTTTATAATACATTTTAAGATTGGGTTTGCAACGAAATTATTGTTGCTTCTATCAAGTAAAAAATTCTCATACAAAATCTTGCTTGTTATTCTAATAATCACAAAATGTAGGGTTGAGTTAATTCGAGTTGAAATTATTATATCTTATATTATGATTTACTGTTATAAACCTTACCTCTGGCAATGCACAGTGACTCTAATGCATGTTATTAATGTTGTCCATACCTCAATCTAATTTCAAAGATACAAAATGCGCATGACGAATGGAAGTCGATCATTTAAATCTCAGTGTGCGTAACAAACAAAAGTAGATTTTTTTAAAAAAATATTAATTCATAGTGATAGATCAGTTACGAATTATGACGAATTTATTACGATATTAACATGCAAATGATCATATGACTCAATAATTACAGATCGTCATAATTGTTGTTATTTTAAATTTTCTCACAGTCTGATTACTAAACGATATAAGATTACAGATCACGCATGCATTAATTAACAATACCAAACAGGCATAAATTCAAAAAAATATCCCACACTATTAATTACAACATATAAATGTTATTTTTGACAAGTACGTAATAAGATCAGTATCCACCAATCTACAACATATTTACAGACAATTACAAATATATTTCTTACACCATTGTTCAATATACATTACACGCATGCTGTCATCCTGTGCTGTCTAAATCACCCAATTGGAAAAATGAAGAATTCTTCAAAAATCAGCATAGCGAATATCAAAAAAGATGAACGGAAACCCTCTCTCTCACATTTCATGTTACACATTCAACGTGAACGTACTGGTACAAGGACAAACAGTTTCATATGTACCTACCAGCAGATACCAGTGGCAGATATCTACTAGTAGTTGCCAACTCACATTACTAATCCTATTTATGATTTTAGCACAACTAGAGGTATGAATGCAAAGCTGTAATAAATCATATTTATAATGAAGTGCAACAAAAAAGAGCGAATTCATTACCATTATAGTATGGTCAATTGTGACATTGCATCATCACATTACTAAACCAACTATATTGTGCAGTTATAAAATATTGTTGCTAATATATGAATAGTAATGTCACTGAAATTGATTTTGAAAAAGGCCTATTTCATCTTCATTAGAGAAAATAAAATTTGTTATAAGGAAGAGCAAATAAAATTCATATAGATATGTTCCTTATAATTTTATCTATTCAAAAAAAGTATCAAATAATTTAATCTTTCAAGTAAAATAGATCAAAAACAATTTTGTCTTCAAATTTTAATTTTGGGTTTTAGAACCTGAAATAATTTTATCCTCATGTATATATATGAAGAATGGTTTAGATTGATGTACAACAAAACCATGTTAATAGTAGATAAAAATTAAGTATTCTAAGCATGGTTTTGTTGCAACAACCTTTTGTTGTTAAAAATTCTTTGTAACATACGAAATGTGAATTTTAAGTTTGAATAGTTGTGACAATCTACACCAAAATTGTTCATCAAAATGGTAACTCAGTTGGCGTACTGGTTCTACATGGTGCACAACTATCCTTTTTAATATTGTGTTTTACAAAAATAATAGTTATAAATCACAATCTGGGAATTCTGTAAATTTTAAAAATTTTATGATTTCAAATAAAATAAATACAATTAAATAGAAAATGATCTCTTAAACAGGTAGATAATAATTAAATAGTAACAATTAAAAATACTGAAAACAACAAATTTTATATATAAAATGCTACTTGAGAATCTAGGAATTAAAAATTTTTACTATACAAAACTGTAATTAGTAAAACTATACCCGCTGAATTTATTTATTTTTTCAATAGCCTGATTAGTTTCAATGTTAAGCTATTTTCAAATTTTACTATTCTGTAGCATATAAAATGGTGGTTTGAACTGGTTGGGATATAATCAGTTAATCGACCCGAACCGAATAAATTTCGGATAACCGGTTGAGAATCGGGTAACCGGGTTGTAACATATAAATGACATCAGAAGAGAGCGAAGGATCCGAAAAGTTTGTGAAAGAAAAATGAATGAATAATAGACGAACAAAATTTGAGTAATGGCCCGAGAATTTTCGAAGGTAAAGCGTGTGAATAGAATTTTGATCTTAGCCGATTGTAATCGGTTGTCATCAAATATTTCGGTTCGATTAATCGGTTAAGGAATTTGTATTGGTTCAAAATCACTAATTTAATTAAGCATAGCTTTGAATATCAAAAATGAACATAAAGATTATCAAAGAAAATTAGGATAATGCCGATTAATCAGATGAAATATACCAATAATTATTGGAATTATTATTTTTTAAATGGAAATTCTAACTACTTATTGAAAAATTATAATATATTGGAGTTGGATTAAATTAAAGGGAGTAAAGAATTATAATTATGATAATAAGTATGATAAGGAGGAATAAAGGGCTTTTAGATATTTTATTGTTCTTTTCAAATTACTGTGACCATTAAATGATAAAAACTTGTTTTTTTTTTTAAATTCAATATTCAGAGCAAAACGAATTACGACAGCGCAAACCGCTCTCACAGTCATCATGATCTTCACATAGTTCTCCAAGGAAACAGTCACCATACCCACCACCAAGACAGCTTTTCTTGATGTGACTAGATTTAACTACAAGAAATGCCAAATACATGAGAAGAAAATAAAGATTTAAATATGAAATAAAATAATTGTTTACCTTCATGAAGAGGTAATGCATGAATTGTCAGGCCATGGACGATATAAATAAGAAATATTAGCCCCAAAATATATTTCATTGTAAAATATTTCGGTTCAAGTAAATTTTATAGTTTTTATTGAAGGTTTAGATTTTTTTTTCTTTGAACACACATAAACACACATACACTGTTTATATAAATGTTGTGACTGAAATTGATTTTCGCTGAATTTGTCTATATAAAATTTCAATTATCGAAACATGCGTTTTTCTACATATAGTCCCAATAGGAAGTTTCAGAATTAATTTATTATAAGCGTTTAAAAAAAATCTTATTTTCTGTTATAGAATTCCGAATCAAAAAATTATTAAGTATATATGATGACAAATTTGGTTTTTTTTTGATAAACATTTACTGTTAGGCGATGATATAAATCAGCATATAAAACCAATCAAATTTTGAGATTTTACATATAACTATATCTATCTAATTATTGTTTTTATAAAAACAATTTTTAATCATCGATACAAATTTTATTATATAAGTCACCAATGTTGGTAATGATTTTCTTAAAATCACATGGACATCCCGAAGCCCCGTTTTACTCGGCCCAATCGGATGCGTTAATTAAAATTTTAACTGATTGATCTGCATAAATTAACTACGCAATTCTTTTATTAGTTTTATAGTTGCATTTGCCTATCTTTGTTATGAAAAAAGTCAAATAGGGTTTGATACCCAGTTACACTAACATAATATCGAAAAGCATTGCACGCATGTTTCATATAATTGGAATAGTCCGGTCTGATATACCGGAGTTTAATTTTATTTGATGGATGCAGATTATTAGTTGTTGAAACTGAAACGGGATATGCTCCCGGAAATAGCAAATAATATTGCGCCGGGAGATCACCCACCGTAAGCAGTTGAGTTTGTGTGGCTTAGCGCTGGCCGGTGGTTTCCCGCCTGCGTAACGCAGGCCGGCAGTTAATATGAACATGTGATGTGAATTGATATTCACTAGTTATAGTTATGAAAATGGCAGGTTCATTTAGCTGTGATTTATGTGCTATTGAATTGAAACTGAAATGGGATATACTCCAGAAATAGCAATGATATTGCGCCGGGAGATAACCGTAAGCAGTTGTTTATGTGGCTTAGCGCTGGCCGGTGGTTTCCCGCCTGCATTCCATATGCAGGCCGGCCGTCAGTGTGAACATGTGATATATATATATTTTTTTTTACCTTATTAATATATAAGGTGTGCTTAAGTACTTAAAACATGTGATATTGATATTTGCTTATATAGCAGTTGAGTTTAGCTGTGATTTATGTGAACTGAAACGGGATATGCTCCCGGAAATAGCAATGATATCGCGCCGGGAGATAACCGTAAGCATTTGTTTATGCGGCTTAGAGCTGGCCGGTGGTTTCCCGCCTGCATTACATATGCAGGCCGGCCGTCAGTGTGAACATGTGTTATTNAGAATGGCCGGTTCCTTTTGGGAGGAAGGGTTGGGTTGCAAATTGTGGTCTGTCGCAGTTGAGTGAGGCGTAAGGCCGGTTTGCGTTTCCCATGGATTTATCTTTGTTCTCATTGCCGCCTTTATCAAGTTAGTGATTACCGTTTATGGTAAGTTATTCAAATCATACTCACCTCCTTTGATTATCTGGACCGGACTTGTTCTGGTTGATGGTTCCACGATGTGCATCAACATGCTTAGCATCTTTTCGATCTGTTGACTTTTACGTCAACTCGAATAAAACACACTAGCTAAAACCCGTGCCTTTGGCATGGGCAAATTTAGTTAAAAAATAAAATTTTTGGTATTTATAAGTACTATTTATTTTTTTTATTTTATTAATGCTTCTTTATATACTATATTTTTAGTAGTGTAAATATTTTTCTAATCCTTGTATTTTTCCATTTGTAATACAAATTTTGCAATTTTGTCTTTTTTTATTCTTGACATTGCAACATATAGTTGTCCATGAGAAAATACTGGTTGTGGTAAATTGATGCCAACTTGAGGTAATGTTTGGCAAATGTAAGCCGTACTAGAAACTGTTTTCTTTTAAATATAAAAGGTAAACCAGTTTCTTCAGAGGAAAAAAGTGAAACTGTCTTTTCTGCGAACCCGATTTTTGTTCTGATTACAACAGTGATGTCATATATCATTAAAATTATTTATATAATATATAATATAATGTCTATCTAATTTAAACATTATTTTTACTACACGCAACTATGACAGATTTTTTTTTATTTAATAACAATTACTTGAACTAAACGATCAAAATCTAGATGTTATTAAAATTATATTATATANTTTAGCATCTTTTCGATCTGTTGACTTTACGTCAACTCGAATCATGGAATACCTGAATTGGATTTGGCTGGACTAATTACCGAAATATCTGATCTAGACCTGGTCTGAACCTGTTCTCCTGGTCATTCAATACATATACGTACAGTACGTACAGTATGTACGTTCGTACGTACGTATGTAACAGTAACTTGTAATAAAGGCGATCTTTACTATTTCCTAAAATTATTAACACCAATAGATTGAGTAAATTTAAGAAATGCTAATTTTAATGTGCTACTTGATAATCTGATTGGTGTAATCCTTTAATCAAATTACAATACTGAAATACAGCATTTAATTACATCGTTTATATTTTGTCTCTATAAGGAATAATTGTGGTTTTTAGACTTCTTGCAACGTACGGTCAGTTACAGTAACACAGGCAATCTTATTTAAAAAAGAAAAGTAAAGTGTTACCGTTGTGTTTACAGTATGTAGATAAATTTGAAATGGAGTTGATGCATTCATATGTAACATGATTCTTTCTTGCGTCAAAATGCCAAGTTATAAAGAAAAAATCATTAAAGAAATGTGTAATATGTATAATGATGAAATATTGAAAACATAAAATTCCAGCTTAATTCTCGACACATTAGAACAATTTTTAATAGAGGAGAATCAAAATCTAGATGACATTATCAATTTTTGCCTAAATGATCAAGCCAATCCTACGATTCAAATCATTCTCGCAAGTTGCTATCGTTATGGTAAATGGATTGAAAAGGATGAACATAAAGCATTCATTTATTATCAAAAATCAGAAGAGATTGGGGATGCTGAAGGAACATATATGGTTGGATATTGTTATGATGAAGGAATTGGAATTGCCAAAGACGAACATAAAGCATTCATTTATTATCAAAAATCTGCAGAGATGGGGAACGCTAATGGAACACATAATGTTGGAAATTGTTATCAAAATGGGATTGGAATTGAAGAAGATGAATATATGGCATTCATTTATTATAAAAAATCCGCAGATATGGGAAGTGCTGCCGGTATTTATAGTCTTGGATACTGTTACCGAAATGGAATTGGAATACAAAGGGATCTAGATAAAGCCAAATACTGGTTTCAAAGGTAAATATTGAGTTTAAAGTTGTGCTAATGTATTGAGACATNTTACTGAACTTATTATCGCTCTTTTTGATTTAGTTGGATTTAATCAGTTTGTGATTTTTTGCAATGTTATAATATAATATTATATTTTTGAAACCCATTTAAAAATGCCAAAAAGAAATAAAACGAATTCTAAAAAAATAATGGTATTGTAATTGTAGAATTCTCAAAACTCGTTAAAAAATCACATAATGATTTAATTAAACTAAATCGAAAAAAGCGATAATGCAGCACACATGGTTAAAAGTTAGTTTGCATTGATATTACCATGATTTTCATCAAGTCCTACAGTAAACCATTCTTTTCAAATTCATTTGCTACTTCGATGACTACTGTATTCAGTTCAAAGTTGTATAAGTTTGCACCAGAATTCTCATGATTTTTAGTGAGTTTTGTTTGAAAATCCTGTAACGCTAACCGAATATTATGGCGACCACGGTGTGGTTGAGTTCGTTCACTTTTAGAACTGTCTTGATTCTTTGTGAGGTTAAGTTTGAGCTAGTTTGCATTGAAATTATTGTATTAAAACTATTTAATTTCTACCATGAATTACTGTAAAAAAAATTCAATTATCAAACGTACCATTCGCATTAGAATTGGTTTAAATTTTCGAGTTAGTTTGCACTGGAATTATGTCGCAGGCCACTATAAACTATTCTAGTAACGAAATCTTGTGATGCTTACTAGCTATTCAGGCGACCACCGCGCGGTTGAGTTAGTTTACATCTAGAATTGTCTTGATTCTTGTGAGATTAAGTTTGAATTAGTATGCATTGAAGTTATTGCTTCTTTCGCAAAAAATTCTATTGGCAGGCTTATACAATACCTTATTTAGGTTGAGTTAGTTTGCATTGAATTATTGTATTAAAATTATTTGAATTCTACCACGAAATTACTGTAAAACAATTCAACTATCAAAGCATACCATTTTAGCTACTGGTTAGGGGTAATTGGATTTGAATCATCTTATATTTTCCATGAGGTTGCATTGGAATTATATCGCGAGCCACTGCAAACTATTCAGGTAACGAAAGTTAGTTTGTATTGGAATTATCTTGTTACAATCTACTCGCCGCATAATATGTAGTTAAGGTCGAGTTTGTGTTGATCTGTATCATGAATTATTGAAAGGTTGCGTTAGTTTGTGTTAAAGTTATTATAGTTTCTACTGTAAGTTACCAATAAATTTCAAAACTTTCTACAAATTAGGCCGTTTGAAGTTAATTTTTTGGTTAACCTGAAAATTTTTTAGGCAATGAACCTGATTGAGAAATACCTTGTTCATAATTCCGGCCAAATTTGCAGATCATTTGGCCAGAATTATAACAAACAATTTTAATTCCAGTCAAATGATCTGCAATTGTATGCGATGGGTTTCTTTTGATAAAGCGGAGGAACCATATTTAATAATTTTTCAATTAACTTTAGGGTTAGGGTCGTCCTATATTAGGGTTAGATTAGGTCTTAGGTAGATATATATATAAGCAAAATTGCCTTCCCGGCATAATTGCTTAACACATCGAGGTAGGTTTAGACTGCCATTTTTTTCACATCAAAATTCTCTATTCTGATTGGCGGTTGATCACATGATTTGCCCCGCTTCTGGCAAATTTGCGGATCATTTGGGCAGATCTAGGGGTCGCTTAAAGCCAAGTCCATCACGAAATCTTCCATTTAGCACAACCAATCAAAATCGAAAGTTTTGTTTACATGGATCATCCTGATGAAGCAAATAAGTAGCAGTTGCGCGAAACCAGGAACGGGAAGTAGAAATTAGAACGTTAAATATCATGAAGAGATGTTTTTAAGGTTATTTTAATTTTCGGGTTTAATAAATGCATAGATTAATTATTGATTCAAGAGTTATAACTAAGTTTAATGTATATGTGTTCAGTGTAATTTACACTATTGATATACGTTATTTATAAATTGAAATATAATGGATGTTATTGTGATTAAGAAATGAATTGTCCTTTTATAAGAGTTTTAAAAGAAATTATGAAATATAAAAATAAGTTATTACGAATGTGATAATTTATTAGTAATTACGCGAATGATATAATGGTGAGAAAGTGATAACTAATCGTTTAAACACTAAAATTAACTAGATCTACAATCAAACAACTAATTTATAGTTTCAAGAGTCTCAAAACCTTGACTTGGCAGGCAGAATGAGGCGTGGAGAGACTTGC